>ML660779.1:2783691-2866191 GCA_007570785.1 Antilocapra americana | reverse complement strand
ACTTTTACTGCAATCCTTCCCTACCCCACATTCCCACATTCTGTTCCCTTGCTTTTTCCCCCTAAGGAACGCGACAGCCATGGCACTTTCGTTTCCTGTCTTGTCAGTTCAGATCACTGCCATGCTGTGAATGGTATGACATTACACCATGGCGCCTGCTCCGTCTAACACAGAGGGCATCATACGCGCTGCAACACACAGCTGCTTCCTCCCTCACTCTATTTTCTGGAAGGCCGAATCTTCCAGACTTTGATAAGTTCCCCCCACACCCAGTTCACACACACATCAAAATGTTCCTGCCGAGAAGCAAATGTTTTCTGACCTTTTGTTGCTTACGTAGGTGCCTTTAACTTCTTATTTTACAGTTGTTAATGTGATCATCCAAAAAACACTATTAGTACTTGGGTATCATGCTGATGCTCAGACTAAAAACTTCTCTATATTCAAATTTCAGTACGTATTAAGCACAGACTACATTGCAATACGACATATTACAAACCAAACTTCAAAGAGAGTAAGTGACTTGCTCAAGATCATATGGTTAGTAAATGTGAAAACAATTATTCCAATACAGGATTGTCTTCCTCTAAGTCCAAGGTACCACTATTCCTCAAATATCTAGAGAAGTAAGTTATAATACCGAATTTTAACTTCACTATGCAACTACGGTACAAATAAGCTGCACTACTGGGAGAATACGGGCTTTCCTGGTGGCTCAGCAGTAAGGAATCCACCTGCAAGGCAGGAGACAAGAATTCAATCCCTGGATCAGGAAGATTCCCTGGAGGAGAGCGTGGCAACCCACTCCAGTACTCTTGCCTGGAGAATGCCCATGGGCAGAGGAGCCTGGAAGGCCACAGTCCATAGGGTTGCAAAGAGTCAGACACAACGGAAGCGACTTAGCATGCACGCACGTGCTGGAGAATAAACTAAACTAGAGAATATGAAGTCGGAATAGCCTGAATTCAAATTCTAATTTGATGGTTTATTAGCCATGAGACTGTAGGCGAGTCCTCCTCTTTCTCTATAAATAGAGACACCACCAACTCAAAGAAACATTGTGAAGTTTAAATGCTATAAAATATGTAAAATGCCTAAAACGGTACTTGGCATATAATCATTACTTTAAAAAATAATAGTGGTATTCACTTTAAATCATAGAGACTGAAAGTTGTTTTAATAAAATACTACATTTCCCAAAGTTAGAGAACTAGTTGCAGAATCCCTTAGTATCATCTGTCAAAATGAAAATGAAACATCAGGAGCTTGCTATGGACAGAAAAACTACAGAAGTTTTGCAGTCTTCAAATGTAATTGGAAACAAATTTGTCCTACAATTAAAACTTGTGATTCCTGACAATGCTCATTACATGGTCAAATCTGATTGAGCTGGTTTCTTTCTTTCTGTTTACCAAAATTTCTTTGCCATACATTGTGCTGCCAATTATTTTTGTAACATATTTTAATGATATGTAGTATTATTGCTTTTCCTTTCTCAGTGTTTATGACCTAAGTGTCTATTTTCTTCTTTTGTTCTTTCACGGTACTTTTATTCTTGTATCACTTCCAACAGTAGAACAGCACTTTGATATATGCTCATGATGAAACACTCATGATAGCTTCTCATTATTAGTGGTCTTTGACCACATGCTTCAAATAAGCTCAGAAATCTAGAGAATGGCCAAGTGCAGAAGACCATGTGGAAAGTGAATGGTGGTTTTTTTTGGTTCTGAAATAAGGACTGTTTTCTTCCTGCGAATGTACTCATTATCATGTTATAAATGGCTACACAATGTTTTGTTAAAATTAGACCAAAGCTAGGCATCTTCCCAATCAGTATTTCCAAAATCTTTAATCAAATATTTCACAGATCAAATGTGTGGTATTTTTTTTATAAAAACAATACATATAATCCACATATGATACAATAATTTTGGTCCCACTGGGGACAAAAGTGGTACCATTTTAGAAAAATGGTCCTTCTTTCATTATTTTTTTCAAATGAAAATAGTAGACCCCTGTTGAATTTACAAATACATAGTACACTGAGTTGTGTACTTTAAGGTGATCAGTAAATGTCATTCATATATACCTCATGGCAGTAAGAATCCTGCTTCTATCAGATAATTAATCTCATGCTTATCTTTGTATTCATTTCCTTTGCCCCTGCTGCAGCCATCTTTTTTCTCTTTTCTCTAAAATGTTCAAAAGTGAATATATAAATTACAGTCAATTGACTTCATTACGAATAGCAAATATTCACTGGTTCCTTTTTTCCTTCACAGAAAATAATGTCCACTTTATTGTTTTTGTAATACCAAATTATCCTGATGTACTGGCACTGCTCAAAATAGCATGCTAGTAAATACGGCACGGGGGTCACTGACATCCTCAGTACATTCCAATATAACAGCACAGCATAAAGTTTTATCTGTATTATTTTAAAGGACACAGATTCCATTTTATTGAAAGGGCTTTGTGAAGCATGGCATGATTACAGGAAACATGAACTTAACTGTGCTTTCCACATGATTCTACTTCTAAGTGTGCTAGCTCTTTAATATAAACACAGCACCTAATTAATGACCGAAGATGGCTTCTATATTTTCACATAATATTCAGCTGCTTGCATCTCTCTTAAGGAGTTTACATTTTGCTATAAGTGCTGTAGATGCTTCAGTCAACAGTGGACTTCGAAAAGGATATTTGTGCTTCTCATGGTTGTATCACATCCATCACTCTATTCCATTAAAAACCATGTAACTGTCTGAAAAGCACGACCACCCACATGGTATGCAGAGGACAATGGCAGAGAAGCTTGAGAACATCTTCCAGGCAGCAAATCACACAAACAAGACCTCTATGTTAATAATGCATTCATTTACTTATAAATAAACAAAAAGGAACATTCTTAAACACGAATTACGCAAAAAAGTGGCTGGCTTGGCTAATAAAACAAAACATTATAGTGAAAATTTATTGATAATTTTCTCATAAACTATCTACTAGTGACCTATAAATAAAAGCTTAGCTTTTAAAAACATCTATCTACATATCATTAACTCTTTAAGCAAATAACCTATAACAAAGATACCCAGATATTCTTCAGAAACACTTGACTTCCCAAAGCACATTCTAGATTTTGAAACTACAGCGATTTAATCCCCCTCTAACAAGAAATTAATGTGAATCAAATTCACTACAAAGACATATCAAGATTAAGGTAGTCTGAAAATTACAGCAATTAAATGCAGCATTGCTCGTTAGAACAATTAAAAACATTTCCCCTCCGGAGATTAAAATTTTTTTTTCCAGTTTAGGGGTATTGGGGGCATAAAGAATGAGATGGAGCACATACAAACGGGCATATAAACAATTAATTAGGAAAGCCAATTTAAGGAGAATGAGCATTAAGATCCTTTTGAAAACCACCATATCATAATTACAATCAGTTTCTCCCCCAGTTGCTTAGGGGGCAATGTGTAAATGTACATTTCCCCCCATTGCCTACTTATGAAAAAAAAAAAGTTCATTATTCAATCCTCTTTTCTGAAGAGGAAATATGTATGCATTAATATAAATATGATTATAGATTTTTATTAACAGAATACTGATTTCAAAATTGCCTAAAGAAACCTGATTTTGAATTGGGTGTTTTAGGTGGTAAACCATGGAAATGTCAACTTTGATTTGAGCTAACAAAAAGGAATTTAGAGGATGGATAAGCTCCAGGACCTTTGAATTAAATGAAAGACCAGAACACTCCACAGAATGTCTGCAATAACAGTCTCTACAGAAAATTATGAGGAACTACATAAATCCACCCTCTTCCTCTTCACACAGGCTCATTAAAGCTGTACTGACTCTCTGGGCAGCTATAATTCTGCTGACTGATACCCTGGAATCACCCTGTCAATACCCAGTGGTGTGCTGCCTCTCCAACTATCTCTGCCCCTAATATTCCTCTCTTTGATGGGATTTGCTGACCTTTAATCTGATGCTAGTTTACTCTCATCACTGAAGTGTAAGTCGGAGAGCAATAAAACAGCAACCTCACTGATTCAAAAGGGAGAGCTAAAGCCTGCTAACTGTGAATCTAACCTTTCGTAATGGCTCGCTCTTAAAGGAGGAAGCATGAAGTGGAAGGCAGCTAAAACAAACAATGTGTAATTCTGAGCACAAGATTTATTAGAATCCCTTTTGCATGAGTATTACAAGAAGACATCAGGGCTGTAAACACGAGAGACACAAATATTTGCAAGGGAGACCAAAGTCCTGGTCAGAATACCCTTTATGCCAATACAAATCTCAACAAGAGCTGTGCTATAGAAAATCAAACAACGTTAGAGGAATGAAAAAAACCTGGGATAACTCCAGGTGGATGTGAACACTGGAGTAATAAAATCATTAAAAATAAGATGTTTTTCTGTGATGAGGTATGAGACTATAATGACTGAAAACCAAAAACTCACATTCATAATGGGTCCTGAGGAATTCAAAGAGCTTGTGAAAATTAAATGCTTCCAAATAATTTTCAGTTTAGTTTTGAAGGTAGGTTAGTGAAAGACAGAGGAGCCAGGCATGCTGCAGTCCGAGGGGTTGCAAAGAGTTGGACACGACTTAGCAACTGAACAGCAGCAACAAATAAGACCTCACATTTATTGAGTGCTTCCTGTGTGTCAGGGCAGGCTCAAAGTGGTTTACTTGTATTAACTCATTTGTTCATCTTAACAATCCCAAGAAGTACTATTATTATGCCTACTATTATTGTCATGAAACTGAGGCCATGCTCATGGTCACACAACTAGCCAGGATTTGACCCTGGATAGTCTAGTTTACAGCCTGAACTCTTCACCACTTTTTGTACATATTATGTTAACAGAACAAAAAGATAGAGTAACTGCCTAAAAGGAGCATCCATCTTTACTTTTGTACTTTTAAGAGCTGGTTCTGGATCATTTAAAAAACGTCCTCACTAAACGACTCTTACTGCATTTGTGAGTTATCAAATGTGGTTTGCTTAATATTAGACAAATTATTTCAAAGAGATAAAAACTAATAATTTTATGAATAACATAAATTATATTTCTATAATTTTATTATATTTCTCCAAGTTAGTCTCTTAAAGATTATCATCAGGCATATCTTCTACAAATGTTGACAATTAGGAAGAAGTGAACAACTATTAATTTAAAAGTAGAAATAATGAAGTTTGAATATTTGACATTGTCAAGCTGTACTCCTGCAAAAATCAAATGTATTATTCCATGTTTTCAAACAGCAGGAAATTCTGGGCTCTTTAAAATAATTTGAAAGTGGCATTCATTTTTTAATAATCTCAAGTTTCAACTATTTGGCCAACAAGCTTGAAGGGCCATAGAGGGAATCACAAGTATATATAGATCATTTTAGTATCAACTAGTGGTGTTAATCGAACAAGGCCTTCGGTTCACCTGTCTGCACAAAGACTGGTAAACAAAAAAAGAATGATCTTTCCGGATGCAAAACACATGAATCTATATAAAATATACACTAAATGCCAGAGCGTAAACAAAGCGGAAGTTATTGCATAACAAATCTCTTCCAATCCTCTTGGGGAAAACAGAGTCTGACAGTATTAGGTTCTAACAGGTGCAGATAGCAGAAGAATTACTTATTCATTCTACCAGAAAGAAAAGGGATAATAAAAAGCATAATTTAATTTATAATTTATGTTTACAAGTGTTATTTCTAAGAGTTACAGTCTGCGTTGCAGATTACTTGGTCTGGTTCAAGTTGACATGCTGCATCATAGAACAAGCCTGAAGGGTCTTCACAACATGTACAGTAATTAACACGTCATTAACACATTAACTAATATACATTCAACATCATCAATGTTAATAGCATAATAATTAACTTATTGTACATATCACCCCTGGCACTTTTCAAAATAAATTTGGAAATGCATACTTTCAAATATTTTAAAAGGTAGCTATTCATTCGGAAGCATTTTTCATCAATAAGCATTTTTACCGTTGTATATGTGTGCTGTGTGTGTATTTTTAAAATTAAGCACATTTAGTTACACTAGAAATTAAATCTCTGTTTGAAGCTGTACGAGTACAAAAATACAAAGAACAAAGACAGGCCTTACTCTGTGAAAGAACTAGTAATACATTAAAAATTTAATACTTGGCAGGTCAAATCTGGATACTCTCTGGTGAAGACAACCAATATTAATGAATCAGACTACAGAGTCATTGTCTGGGATCCCAAAGGAAACAATAATGCGAGCACAACAAATTCTTAGAAGAGAAAATCCTGCAAAACTACTTAGCAGAATATCATTGGTCAATGTTCTGATTATAAATATGTTAAACCTTATATAATGTTTTTGAATATGCATGCAAGCTTGATCCAGTTTTAGCTAAAATTTCACTCTGATTTTATTTTTCAGTTTAGGTCTTCGCAGTGAACATCTTTGCATAAACATGTGCCTCACCATTAACCTCTTTCCACATGAGAAATATTAATTTATTTTTAAAAATACAAGTTCTGTTTTATTTCCACAATAGATTTAAAAGCTACAAATAAAAAAGTTTTTTCAAGAAAAAGAAGATTTGGGTTTCTCTAACAACAAAGGTGACACAATTAAAAGAAGGGCAAAGAAAAGACAGCATCAGATGTCATGGCTCAAACAAGGATCCTGTCAGATCAGGTAGCCACTTTTCACAGTTGATCTGGAGAACTCTGAGTAGTAAATGGGTAACAAGAAAAGAGTGTGAAAGGATGAAATAAACAAAATAACCACATTAGAGGCAGTCTACCAGGTGAACTGAGTTAATTATTGCCCAGTTATGATTTTTAAAATTTTGAAACCATTATTGAAAACATTACTAGAAAATATAACTAACTGGTTAGTTGGCTCAACTAACTACAGGGATGCCACTATGTACCAGATGTCTAGTCTTTTCCTTTATACTCTTTCACTCAACAAACTTCTACTAACTACCCATTATATGCGCAGCACTGTGCTAAAACTTCTATAGCTGTTCAGCAGAAATTATTGATCACAACTAACTTTGGACTCCATTAAGAAACAGCTATTTCAGAAATGCAATTTTGAAGTACAATTGCTAAATTTTAAATCAATTATCATATGTTATCTACTAAATTTTATTGTACAAAATATCTATATTCACTTAGTTTTTCATATATATATTCAAGAAGCTCAGATAAGATTAAATGCCAGATAATCAATCTATAAATACCCTCTAAGTAAAAGCATTTATTTTTAAGAACAGGAAACATATCTTTGTCTTTATTTAGGTGGATTTTTTTTACCACCTATCTTTGAGCTCCCTGGATCACTGGCAGTAGCATGTAAACAGCACATCAATTTGAGATCAGAGACCTAGTGAAAATATTAGCGACCAAAAAAGGTGGTAAGTTAAATTTCCTTCCAGTTTTAAAGTTCTACAATTCTATAAAAATGACTCTGCCTGCAAAAAAAACTAAGAAAAATACATAAGCTTTAAAAATATTTCAAGCCATCTTTTAGAAAAGATTTAAGGACTTAGCTGGTATCTACTAACAGCTCTCTTAATATCTGGTTAGAGAAAGAATAAATTCTAATTTAATCCTTGAACTGAACAAAGTATCTCCCTATTTAGTTCTTGGCCTATGGGAAGAACCTGCAAATAAAACACTTTACTTTTAAGCTTCTACCTTTTCAGGAATTAACGCTTTTAAAAGAATCAGTTATCTGATAAAATACATTCCACATTCGGCATATTGCTTAGAAGCTGTGTCTCTTTTTAAAAAGTATCAAGACATATTTGGGGCACTAGTATTATGATATTAAGATACAAATACACTTGAGTGTACATAACTAGGATAAGACTCATTTGTTTTTACTACATCACTATTTGTTTGGGTGTGAAGCTACCTGCATGTAAAGGCTACACTGTGGGGTCCTCTATACTACACACAATTATGCTGGGGTCACCTGGGTTGCATAAAAAAGCCTGAAGTTTTAAACTATCATTAGAATATTGGGGCCTGATTTTAACAATACAACATTGCTTCTAATGATCTTAAAGGTAATTCACTATTCAGACCCCAAGCAAAAGATGCAAATGCACCACTGAAAGCTCCTTATTAAATACCCACAGGCTACATCTCTGTACAATAAGTGGTCCAGGTCTTTTTAGAACATACTAATTAGATGAACAGAGAATCGGAAAAATGCAAAACCAGGTCATGCAGCAAAAATGGTGAAGTGTTAAAAAAAAAATGGGAGGGAGGGGGAGAGATGAGAAAAACAACAAATAACTCCATTCCACCATTATTAAAAAATTATCTACAATAAGGAGGCAAAATAAATCATGTCAGGCCACTACTGGACTCACTGAGATTAGGTTGGATACTACTATTAAAGTTAAGTTTTAAGTTTATTGTCAGGGATATGCTTAACTGATGATACAATGTTATGAATAATACATTAAGCAAAAGCCCTATTTAAAATTAAATTTGCCTTGGGTTATCTCCTATTACTAGAAACACTCAGAATTATTCTGGTTTATAAATGAAAGCTAATATCAAGAAAATACTTTTGGGGGGCTTTACTCTTTAACAGTTACACATACAAAGCTGCCAAACCAGTACTACCAGAATTTTACAGAAGACAATGCCCTCAGTTATTAGTGACTTCTAGACAAGCATATATATGAATACATTTAATATAAAAATATTAGCTATGTCATTTAAGATGTATGAAAAATCAAGTAATTTATTTTCATATGAAGTGTTTGGGAAAGTTACCTTTTTAAAAATCTCATTGCTCTAATCCTAACTTTGTCCAGCTGCAAAGTGGAGACTCTAGTACTACATTCTGGCAGTGAGGTAATGAGATGGTCACCAGGTGACCAAAAAGCAAGACACTGCCAACGGTATTTTAAAGCTCTATGATTTGTGCTTTCCTCTCCTCAGATGGTAAAGAGTATTCCTGCAAGGCTGGTGACAGGGGTTCAATTCCTGGGTCAGGAAAACCCCCTGGAGAAGGAAACGGCAACCTAGTTCAATATTCTTGCCTGGAAAATCCCATAGACAGAGGAGCCTAGCATCCATGGGGTTACAAAGAGTTGCAACTGAGCAACTGACCTGATGATACAAATAATCTCAGACACCCAGAAGGAAGTCCTAAATCAATCCACTACAACTCAAATTTATGAAACTTGAGCACTAGACTAGAAGCCCAAGGTTCTGGATCCTCATCTCATCTGTGCTTTACTATTTGGTAGTTGGCCTTGGGCAAGTGTTCCAGAGTCCCTTCCCTCAACAGGTACAGAATTCATCAAGGACTCTCTGATAGTACTGTTATAAACTTTCACAGTTCAGTTCAGTTCAGTTGCTCAGTTGTGTCTGACTCTTTGCAACCCCATGGACTACAGCAGGCCAGGCTTCTCTGTCTATTACCAACTCCCAGAGTTTGCTCAAATTCATGTACATCAAGTCAGTGATGCCATCAAACCGTCTCATTCTTTGTCATCCCCTTCTCCTCTGTTTAATCTTTCCCAGCATCCGGTCTTTTCAAATGAGTCAGCTCTTCATATCAGGTGGCCAAAGTATTGGAGCTTCAGCTTCAGCATCAGTTCCTCCAATGAATATTCAGGGCTGATTTCCTTTAGGATGGACTTATTGGATCTCCTTGCAGTCCAAGGGACTCTCAAGAGTCTTCTCCAACACCACAGTTCAAAAGCATCAATTCTTTGGTGCTCAGCTTTCTTTATGGTCCAATTCTCACATCCATACATAACTACTGGAAAAACCATAATTTTGACTAGACAGACCTTTGTCAGGAAAGTACTGTCTCTGCTTTTCAACAAACTATCACAAGTGGCCCAAAGATTCTGAAGTGAGTCCTAAAATTCAAAAGGCCTTTGAACTCATTTTATTTACTCTGTAATGCAAATTTGAATAATTATTCACTAAATTCTCTGAAATTTACCTTGCATCACATTCTAGGAGATTATAAAAGCTCTTGGAAGAAAGTCTTGCTCATCTCTCAGAATCAGGTTGTTCGAGAGAAGAGGAAGTAGAGGTGAGGAATGGGTAGTGGGAGGGGGTCCATACTGGTGAGAATAATTGCTCCCAGCTGATAAATTTTATTCTAAAAATGCAAAACACCTCAGGACTTCAAATCTGTCTTTCCTGGCCAAGAGACCACCAGTCCACAGAACTATAGTGCAAGAAGGAACCTCAGTATCTATTCCATCACACTGTTGACTTGAGGCTTAAGTTACAATTCTTACTAAAACTCACTATATTTAAAAAGCCATCCCTGGTAGCTCAGACAATAAAGAATCTGCCTGCAATGCAAGAGACCAGGTTCGATCCCTGGGTTGGTAAGGTCCCCTGGAGAAGGGAATGGCAACCCACTCCACTATTCTTGCCTGGAGAATTCCATGGACAGAGGAGCCTGGCAGGCTTCGGTCCATGGGGTCACAGAGAGTCGGACGCGGCTGAGCAAGTAACACACCAGACAGACAGACAGACAGACAGACAGACAGACAGACACACACACACACACACACACACACACACACACACACTCTCTCTCTCTCTCTCTCTCATTAAAGAGTGTATTTTGTAGTGTCTAGTTCTTCCTAAAAAGGATGCTGTCTGAAAGTGAATGATAATTAAATAAGTTACATTAATATCAATTATTATCAAAGTGATTAAATGAAGTGCATATACTTTAAAATTTTATTTAAAACAACCAAACTTCAATTAGAGTTGTTAAAGCCAGCTAGTGGAAAATACATAATCATCTAGTTTGAGATCTTAATAGGATGCTATGCAAATGGTAATTCTACCCATGTCCAATACAGAATAAACATGCACTTGTATGGAAGGCCCCCATAAACTTTGATGCTATGTCTTACTTCAATCCAGTACTTTTAAATCAAATACCTCAAATAGCAGTTTTCCCTACATAAACTAGAACTACAATAAATCCCAGTATATGTGGTCTTTTAGACATGTGAATACATTTTGCTGGTATATATGACATTTCAGAATGGTATAGGCCTCTAACTAATTTGCTAAAGATGATTCAAATATTTTAAACCAAAATTGGAAGTAACATTTGCCAAAAAGCAATAATAGTGATAATTCTGAAAATCGAGAAAAGACTTCATCAAGTCATACTTAGATCACTTACCATTTCAAAACATACTCTATTTTTTTTCTGGTACTCTCCATAAAGTCTCAAGTTTGACGGGTGATATAATAAGCAAAATAACTTGTGAATGTTTTTTTGCCCTCAAGAAGCTATTCTAAATGAATTAGTCTTCCACAAATTAATGAATTCATATTTTAAGATGCATTTGCAAAATGTTCTATCATTCCAACAATAATTTGCAACCTAGTTAAGAAACGTTAGCCTATCAGGGGAGAAAAAGTCTAATGGGGAATGAATGTCATGTTTGCATGAAAAAAAAAGGACACGTGAATATAAAGCCCATATCTACTGGTTTTGACATGCCACTGCATTTAAGTGATTTTATTATGCATATTATTTCAAATATTCAATTGCACGTAGATATACATTTAACTACTGAAACCTTTTAAACAATGATTAAATTTTTAAAATCACATTAAATTACATGCAATCTCTTGAAATCAATTATAAATGAACAGGAAAGGAAACAGTTAATATACTAATTACAGTAATTAAGAGTTGCCAATTTAATTATAGCTGGGGATATGAGTGCTCTAACATTTGTTAGAGTGTAAAAAACAAACCTTTAATGCAGAGACTTTGTTCACAAACATCTAATGGAGACCTCCTCTACCTCACTCTGTGCTTCTCTGCTGACACAACAGCAATGGGTTCAGATGGAAGAACTTGTCAGCAATCAGGCAGGAGGAGGCTAATTAGCTTGCAGGTTAATGAGTGTGATGGCTCTTGACAGCATTTTGTAACAGCCTCTTCTGTATTTAAACAATAAATGATTACTTATATACAGTTGAGACATTAACCATAATAGCCAAGCCCACATTTGCTTTTACCAGTAGAAAATCAGTTCCTTTGTTTCTAAATCAAAAATATATAAAATTTGCACTCCTTATATGTCTATCACATTCTTATAATATGCTGGGAAGGAAATGGGCATTTCTAAAAAGGTAATAAATGTACTTTATATAGATGTATGCCCTTTTGAGTTGAACATTTCCACTGAAAGGATGCCTGGTTGGTGAAATAACTGGGTTGCTAAATGATAATTTAAATATGGCAGCTTAGTAATGTGCAACAACTTTCCTTTAAAAAAAAAATCAAGATTTTAGTCTTAATTTTTTAATTCTAGGTTTCACTCTCTCTGAAATAGGTATACAAGGCACACACAGAGGACTCTCTTTGCTTACCTTGTCAGTTACCAGGGATTTGAAAACAGGTGGTGAATTAAGGAAATAGCTCTGTAGAGAGATTAACCCATTTCATCAGCCAGTGGAGAAGGAAATAACAACATTTTTACAGCATCCCTATAATCCATATATTTAGTGGTAACACAAATGCCTTAATAAAAGCACTAAAGAAAAGAAATAAGCACTTTGCAACATTTTGATTTATTTTGTAAAGTGGCAAGTATTAAAAACCAAGTAGACTGATTTTTATTTACATGAGAAGAAAATGATACGTGTCAAAGAAAACCTTATCTGAGAATTAAACTGAACTTTAGCTGCATATTATCAAGGGAGGTTATTTCAATTTAATATTCAGTGGTCCCTAGAAATTTGAGCACAGACATGGAAGAAACACCTGCTGAGATTCACACTGGTTTCTAAATTATTTTGCATGCATGAAAATATTATTTGTGTACCTTCTCACTACTGTATGATGAACATTTGAATAAAAATAGGAAAGTAATAAAAATTTCAAATATATACCTTTCTAAAGGTCTGTTTTATGTTTAAAAATAAAAAGTATTATATCCATCACAATTACAGAAGCCAATAAATAACTGTACATCAAAAAGCTTTAGCAGACCTGAGCAGATTTAGTAGAAGGAAACAGAAACCAGGGTAAAAACCAAAACAGTTGTAAAGTAAAAAAACTCCAGGTGTAGTGAGTGCCTATAATTTCCTGGGGATAAAAAAAAAAATAATGTAAATTGAAAATTTTTGGTTACTTTGTCACTTTCTCTTAGTTACTTTGAATAATAAATACTCAGGGTCAAAATACAAATATTTAAAGAATTTTCCATCATTTGTGTGCTGCTTATACATCTGAATTGCCTATTATTAATACATTATAAATAATATATGAATATAGATTTCTCTGTATCAGGTATACTCAAATAACATAGTATTAACGTTTTGTTATCTTACAGGTACAGGTATGCCTTATTACACATACATGTAGCCCACTGCATCTTCTATAATTTGTACCCCTAAGGTGGTTAATACAGATCCTTAAGCCCCAAAGGTCACCACAATGCTGTGCTAAATCCAGGTAGGGATATAAACAACTTTTCCTAAGTTCTAACCCAATCAAATTTTAGAGAATCAAAATTTTCCTCCAAATCATATGATTAATTCCAACCTAGGGACTTTTTTGGGGAAACTGACACCTACCCAAAATCACAACCCATTCTGCCTGTTTAAATGAGAATATTCTTCAGTCTGAAAAATTATTTATAGAGATTTTTTACTACCCTTGTATACTGCAATGTTATTTCCTTTCCCACACACTAGCAAAGTCCATTTTCACAACTGCTATAAAGCGGCATGTTCACAGCTAGTAAAACAACTCAATAAATAGCCTCACGAAGCTATAGCTGTCTCATATCCTTTCCTCAATAAAAACAGAGGTGAACTGCTTATTTTCAGCAGCACACTATAAGAAGACAGAAGCATTATGACTGCTCATACATTCTGACTATCATTTGCCACAAGCTATATCTGTCAGCATTAAATAAAGCTGCATTATAAATGTAAACAAAACACCCACATCTACAAAATGAGCTGTCCGCCATGGCTGTAGGCATGAATTGAACCCGCTTATTGACTCAGGTTGCTCTTTTTATTTATTCTTCTACAAAGACATGCATTTACTTTACCCTACAAGCATACTAGGTTTCAGAAAGGCAACTGGTCTTGTGATAGAGCAAAAAAGGCACAAGTTGACAAATGCATATCTTAACAGGAATAACACTATGTAGGCAAACAAATTGTTAAAAAACTATTTTAAAATGTTATCCTAGATCAAGACATTAAATAGTAAATAATCTGTGGACCTAATCCTCTACATATGTGTTCATGAACTGTAAGAGGTAATCAAAAACACAGAACTTTAATTTCAAATATCTAATGATAATGAAGGACGTAATGATACTTACACTATTTGTTCCACCTTGCACACCTTGGGTATTCACTGATAAAATGGGGAGTTAAATAAATATTGAGGGAATTTCACTAGGCAGGGTATAAAATTTATTCAAGCTACCAACAAAAAATCTTTTCTGAAAAAAAATAAATACATCCTTTGCAAAATTGTTTTGGTACTTTTCCCTGGTATTTCAGTCTTAGTGCAACTTTATGAGGCCACAGTGACAGAAGATTGAAAGGTAATACACGAAAGGGTACCAAAAACTTTGTAATCCCAAAAACATTTTGCCAACTTTATTTCTAAAAATTCTGCAGAGATAATAGATAATACTGAATTTACTGTAATAAGTTTACATTCTCACTTCAAATGTTTCAAAAAAGGAAGGACAAGGTCTTTTTCCTTTTTTGTTGTTGCAAGATAGGACACGACACCAGGGAAGCAGACACCTGAAGTGCAGATACACCAAACTCCCAGAAGTGAATAGAGCTCTGATAATATTCCAACAGGTGTGCTGCATCTCAAAACTCTAGTTTATTTCCAAGCTTATTTTGAAAAGGACCATCATCATGCCAAGTCATGACAAATGAAGGTATGTTTCAAGACATTCATTACAGATGGAGCCAGAGTACACACACAAGCCACCAATACACAGGGATTACAGTAAATATGAAAGGCAGCATTCTTCCAAAGAACCACATGGGGATCTGGCGGTGTACTTGATCAAATAATTTCTCAATTAGTTTTCTCTGCTAAATTAACTGATTGCTTGGGCCTCATTACAGAACTAGGTTAAAAATATGCCAATGGAGCCAGAGACAATGGAACAGATTTCTAGATGACAGAGATCTAAAAAGACCAAGTACTCCAAAAAGGTTCATATCTATGTCACCTGTTGAATAATCTTGAGTCACTGAGAGGTTTAAAAGTTTGTCCTTTGTTCCTAAGAAAAAAATGGTTCACAGATTAAAGTCTAGATTTTAAAAGCAAGAAGTAAAATGCAGTGATTAAAATATTAACACATACTGTCACAGCTTATTCTTATGTAGGACATCATCCCCTATCACAAATGTTCCTTTGCTTCTCACTATTCCATAGATGGATATTAATTATTACTGCCTTTCCTTTCTAGGATAAGCTTGTTAACAAGAACTACAGGATTGCTTATAGATGCTATCCATATTAGGTAGGTTGCATCACTGTTTATGATGTTTACAGAAAAAAGGGAAATCAGTACAAAGAAATAGTATGGAGTAATTAATGTATTGTAGTGTAGTAATTTCCACTTTCTACCTCCATTTAAATAAAATAAAGCTCAGTAATGCCAGCGTAAATCAGGGGGAGCCACAGGGGAGCACAGCAAGGCAAAGACATTAAAGCCAAACCAAAGCCCTTCTTCACCCAAGCTACTATTATTATTACTTGTGCAAAGCAAATATTCAGCCTCCAACCCTAAATCATTTCAATTCCTATTTCCAAGTATAATTTAATCTTTTTCAGCGACACTTGATGCTTACTTCATCACAGCATAATGACAGATTAAAAAGTTGTTGAATTAAATATTAAAGAGGACTTCAGGCAGTTCTGCATTTTTAAGGAATAACACAGATTGGGGATGAAATGAGAAACCCAAATGCATATTTTATACCAAAAGGAAAGAATACATATATTTTTCCTTCAGGCCACCTACTTTGTAATAAAACACAGGGCAGGTTTTTATTTAGTGGATAAAAATGTGAAACAGTATTATAAGCTTCATATCGTTATAATTTGGCACCATACAATGATGTCAAAGCTAATGATACTAAGTAAGAATATGATTTTTTTGGTATCTTATTTAAATATTTTTAAAATAAGTATATTCATAATTTATCACTTTTGCATTCTGAGTTTAAAAATTAACTTATTTGTGGAAATTTCCCTCAGAGATAAGAATCTCACAGATGATAGCATCAAAAGCAGACTATTATGTAAATGATTTCATGATACAAACTGTTCTGAGTAGATAAAAAAAAAAAGTTGAACCATACTGGTAAATACAGTTCCAATTAAAATGCTGATTGGATTTCCACATCTAATTTTGGAAATTCCCATTAGATTCAGGTAAAATTAAAGATGAAATGTTTATAAAAGTAGTACCTTAACTCAAGTGGAATAGACGCAGGGTCAATAAACAAGATTTGGGGTGTTATATTTAAATATATATACAGATAATAACACAAAGATATACACAGTTATAATTCCCAGGATCCACAGATCATTAAGTTTGGTATATCTTTTCAATTTTGTTGTTTTTAAAGAATAGAGTTTTTTTTTCCCTCTGAGATCTAAAAGAAAACAAGCTTTTTTTTTCCAAGGTGAATTCAAACAACTTAATGGGGGGAAAAAGAATTCCATGAACATTTGACTCTATTTGTAAAACATCAAATCGCAATCTTTTGTACATGCATAAGTTTTTACACAATGATTATATGTAAGTACTTTTCTGCTTTTTCATCTCACTTATATGTTATTAATACTTTGTTTGACTGAACCACATGAAATTGCCATTTTTAATGTCAAAAATGGTCAGATACCAGCAATTTCATATAATTTGACATTCACTTTAGAAAACTGCATCTTTGTATCATTCTAAAGAAGAAAAAAAATATCCACAATATTGTTTTAAACAATTAGAAGTGACTTTAAAAAATATGTACTGTATAGAGGAATCAACTTTTTCCTTACAGACCAAGGAAGAAATGACATTTGTTTTCGATAATAGTTCATTTTTGGAACAAGTCCATAGTACAAACGTCAGAAGAGGACATTAAACATTTTTAAAGTAATACTTCTTATCTATTTGTTTAGAAAAGTAAAGAAAGTGATAAAAGTACTACATTGATTTCTTCAGAAATTATGACTTTGGCTGGAGAAGAACTAAATGTCATCACCCTCACATGGCCTTGAAAGGATGGCCTAGTTCCTTTTGGAAAAATTTTCAGTGTGGTTGCTCCTGGCTGAATGTGACACGATTTACTCATGAAACTCTACACATGCAATCCTTTATTTTAAAGAAAACTACAAAATATGACCATGGAATTGTTTTTGCAAATCTAAAAAATGGGGCAAGGCTTTTCAAATCATCCTTTTGTTAATGTTTTCCAGGCTCCCTGTTCTGCTGTTCTACAGGCATGGATATTTGACTAGTCATTCTCTGCAAGCATTCAATTCTAAGTCCACACAATGAGATGCATACACTACACTTCAGAAATACTGTACAATAATCTTTACTGATACTCTGTAAAAGTGCAAAAAAAGAAAAAAGCACGTTCATTCTCCCACCATCCTCAATACTTCCTGACTAAAGCCAAGTCACTGGGGAAATGGATTGGGGGGCGGAGGGATAGTGATGAAAGAACAGTTTTTCTACCGTTCCGTGTTTAAATTCCAGAAAGAGCAATAATCTAAAATTTCTGGAATGCTTTCCATGCAGCAAGAATGAGGCAATAATTTCCTATCACCTAGCACATAGTAAGTACTCAACAAATGTTTGTACAATTAAATTTCCTAGGAATTCCCTGTGGACTTCAGTCTCCCATTGAACAACAGCCATTAAGTCAGGATGCTCGTCAATTATGGCGGGAAATCGCCGAATGATGTTTCATGTTTATGGTGAGGGGTTAGAGAGTTAATTTTTTTCTTAACCATTTTGCCAGGGTGTCCTTGTTTTGCAGCTGGTTCAAATTTTCTAACGTGAAAGAGGTTCATATGGTGATTTTCCCATTCTCCTCTGAGATACCTGAGTAGGCAGCAACCCGGGTATTTGGAATCAAGGAAATCCAGCCACTAAGGTCGCCAGGCCTCAAACCAAGTTTCAGGTTTGGATTTGAAAGGCACTAATCTCGAGAGCTTGGGGGCAGAGTTCATCGCTGGGGTGCGGACCCCAGGGCACAAGGCTGGCTGCGGGCAGCGGGGGAGGCAGCTCTGGCCGCGGCCGGCCGGGCGGCCACCTCCGTGGGGCGCAGCCGGGACGACCGCTGGCAGGAGGCGGCTCCGGCGGCCGCGCTGCTCTGCCCTGAGGCTCCCGGGGCGCGCCCATTGTTCTCCGCGCACCGAGCGGCGGCCCGCCGGCCCGGACGATCCTCGCTCCCGCTGCGGGCGGCCCCGCCGGCTCCCCCGCTCCCCGCCGCGGCGCGCCCCCCGCCCCTCCGGCTGACAGCGGATTCTCACTGCCCTGACTGCATAATTAATGTAAACGGAGCAGCCTCCATGTCATGTGCGGCCTCTTTGGGTTTACTTTTGTGCGACACTTACACAGGAATATTAACTAGAGAAAGCAGCATCACAACAGGGGTGGAAAATCAGCCTGTCAGGGACTCATTCCAAATGCCACGGAAAAAGAAGCGGCTTCAAGATTGTTTCATCAAGGTGATTGAGAACAAAAACTACCGAGGAAAGAAAATTCGGGCTTACACTGAGCTCCCACACATCCATTATTTCTCTCTCTAGACTCTTTAGGAACTAGGTTCCTAAACACCGCTTAAGCAAAACTCGGGACTCTGCGTTTGTGCACAGCCAAGCGAGCCCTGGTTCGGGCCGCGCGTGTGCAAACGCACACCTACTCCACGAGTGTGCAGACCTCCTGCGAACCCCACAACCAGGGAGGAAGAGACCTGGACTGAGAGACACCTCTCCACGGGTCAGTGAGTTATTCCCTGAAACCACGGGTAATCGTGGGTGACCCCACACCTTACCTGGAATTAAGGCCGGTATCTTTGGGGATGCTCAACAGCCCTTCAATAAGGTGCCTGATTTATATTACTCTACCTTCAGTCAAACTATGTTAAGGATATTTTATTGTACTCTGTGGTCACTGACTGATTTTCCTTCCATAACCTGCCATGAGAAACGAAACTCAGAAGTCAAAACAATGAGTAAACTTGCAGAGCACAATGTACACCAAAACATGTTATTTTTTTTTTACTTATATTCATAATTATCCAGAAATATTTCACGTTGGATGCATTCTCTTTTCCAAAAGAGCAGAGAATACGACTTCCTAAGTCTTTAGGTTGCCTGCTTTAAATAAGCAGGAAATCTTGCTATATTTTCTATTGACCAGTATATTGGCCTACTAAAAATATTATTTTAAAAATTAAGAACTTACATCTCAAATGCACACATTCAGTTGCTTAAATTCAGTTAAGACTTAAACAGAGTATTTTAAACTTATGAACAAAATTATTAGTTACATTAAGGCTCTAAGTGTTTTTATTATAGAAAGTAATCAAATCTAAAACTTTCCTAATATTTAGTTTCTACACAATTTAGAAGAGGAAATGAAATATACCAGAAAACAGACTCCAAAACTCCAATAAGAATGAGGATACTATAAATTTCAACTTGCATGTGTGTTAGGTGTTGTTAAGGAGCAACAACTATAAAATTGGGACTATCAAATCTTCTGCTTCCCAAATAATGCCATCCAGTGAGAGTGTCTGTTTTGGAAGGCTTGTCTGCCACGTCTCCTCTCTTGTAACAGAGTGACTTAATCCTGAATGTTCTCAGGGAATTCCTCAACACAAAGGGGTCAATTGTAGGCCACAGAATAACCTTATACATATTTGTCTATCAAGTGATTGAGAACTAAATCCACCTGCATGTCTGCACTGGCTTAATTAAGGGTATGTACAATCACTGAAAATAATGCCTTTACCCATTCAGTACACTACATGACAGAGAGATCAAAATGGACATGCCGATCAAAAGGTTTACATTAGACAGGAAGCAGCCGTCAGGCCATTATTACAAATTAAAGGTATTACATTCAAGTCATTTTTAATCTCTTAAAAATGAATAACCCTTCTCTGCACATTAAATCATTTTTCTCCACAGAAGTAACATTTCTTTCATGTCTAAATGCACATATTCCTTCATATGCTTCAGTTCTTTTACTAGAGGTGATAGAGGTCTATTACTCTCAATTTTAAGTCAGCATTAGCGAGGTTTGGGCTCCTCTCTCTTGAGGATGTAACTGACTCAACACAGACTTATGTAAAAGCTCCTACATAAAAAACATGAGAACTCAAGCTGGTCACACCCAGTAATATTATCTCCTGAACCTTTTACTGCACTAAAATTCTTATTGGCATTCTATAGTTATAACTTCTATATTAACATAGGCTGCTTTATGTCTAGTTACTGTGCCTAATAAATACAAGATAAATTCTCCCTTACTTTCTATGAATAACTAAATTAGCCTTCTAATACTGGAAATCTTTTACTTTTAAGAACTTAAAAAATCATGTATTAAAATATCAATCCTGATTTTAAAAGGACACCAAATTTAGGATCAGTGAAGTAGAAACAGAAATGTCCCTTGAGATACTATGTGAAACCAGCAGCTCATTGATTTTGTTCTTGATAATATGCTATTAAATTGGCGAACATGCTGACCTTGTGTGCAAAGGCAGAATTGTGCATATGCCACAGAAAGTTAAAAAAACAGCCTCAAAATGACTGTTTAAAACTGTAGGCTACAAAACCTTAAAATACAGACAAGTATTCCATAGTTTATTTAAAATTGGCAACCACAATTTAACAAGCTCTTCTAACAAATGATTAGCATAGCGTGTGCTTTTCTTTAGCCATCAATTATGACACAGGGTAATGCAGGGCACAACTTAAGTGTCAAATTACAATATGCTATACAAAACCACTTTGCAACACAGCTTTCTGTTTGCTTAGCAATTACTACAGAGAGCACTGCTTTTCATGAAAGGAATTGGTCAGAGCTGTTTATAAGAATTACCACAAATGTTTATATATTTATATGACAAAGAATTAGTTGACAATTTCATAAAATTTCTCTTTATCCTTTGATAAAACACTGCATTATCTTGTATTGGTTTAAAACCGTGCAAACAACCAAAACGGTCTAGATCTTTCTCTTTTTAAAATAAGATTCATCTGTGGTATATGACAAAAGTAGAATAGTACTTTTCAAGACCAATGTATGAAAAGTCTTTGAAACTAATCTGTCCACTAAGAAAATTTAAAACGTTTATTATCTGAACTGTTGGTATGGTGAAAATCTAAATTAGGGAAATATTTGATCATTCTGAAGGCAGAGCAACACTGTCTTGTTTGTAAGTTTCAATAAGACAAACATGGATATAAATGCAAAGTAAACTAGTATAATTTCAGAAATGTGGTTCAGGTTGTAATCTTCACATGGCTATCACTGTTTCAAATACTTTTTCTATCAGTGGTGAAAATGAGTAAAGGTTATCTGTTTTAATTGTAGGGCCATCCATTAATTCATAAAACTCTTATGTGAATAAATACTTAATGAGAAAAGGGAAAAAATACACAAAACAGTTTTTATGCTGTTTTTTCCGTTCTGCTGCTGTCCTTTCCCCCTGCATTTGCCTAAAGGCTCTCAGTAAATTACACTCCCAGTAAATGACTGTAATTTACCCGTTGAATTCCCTTGTTCAGGAAAAGCACAAAAACACATTCCAGCATTTCCACAGCTCAAATTTACCATTCGGGATGTCAAGAACAATCCATGGGCAGTAATTTGAAACTGTTTGAACCTTCAAATGAGGGAAATTAGAAATGTTTTGAGAGCTAAGATTTTCAGTGAAGAGATAAAAACCTGATAAAAATCTCTAACTGTTCTGTTCCTTTCCTCCCCTCCCATATCAGAGGCCTAAATAAACTATTCCACGTTAGGTTTTGAGACAGTGCTATAGAATATAGTATTAGTAATTTGAGTCAAATTAATATTTACTAGGTTAATTTTTAATGTTAATACATACTACACGAATGCCATGCTTACTGTTAATAAAAGCATAGATCCTCTTTGCACTTTTCTGTCAAAGCTATCTCCCTGTGCACTATCTACCCAACTATCACTCAAAACAACTTCCTCTAGTACAAGGGCAAAGTTGTAAAGACTAAGGGTTCTAGGGAATCCTAGGAGTCACTGCTAGAATTGTTGGTAGAAACAAGAACAAAGACTTTCTATTTAGTTATGTTTTAATAGGGAGAAATCCCATGCACAAAGAAATGTAAACATTTATATGGGCCAAACATGAACTGTATCACTTAGTATTTTCATATGCAACACAGGCCAACATATAGAATAAACCAGCATAATCCCCAATGTAAACACTTCCCTTACTACTCTAAGACACACACATACACACACACACACACACACACACACACACACCCTGGAGTTAAGAACATTCAATAACCAAAACAACCTATTTCACTCTGTCTAAAGGCAGGTTTTCATATGGCAAAATGGTTATAAATCCTCATTATCCTAAATAAAATTACAGCACTTTAAACATTTCCAGGGAGAACATTCTCTCTTCTAAACAACTACCTTAGCGAGTAATAGGAAGCAATATGGTTGCACTTGTGTCACAGTTGGAAGCCTTTTTAAACTGTCGCCCTGCTAGCAAACCGAGTCTACATATTAAAATGAATGTGTTGCTTATTTCAAGGGGAAAAATCATTTATAAAATCAAGACCATGATTAGGATACTGTGACTTACTTTTCTCTTTAAAGTGAACCAGAAGTACTGAAGGCAATAATCTATATATGTTCACATAACTTCACTCTCCATCAGTTTGGTCTTAGAAGAAACAATATTCCTGAAAGATGAAGCTTTGCATATTTAACATTTAATAACCAAAAAAGCCTATTGCACCAATACTTCTGATCCTGAGTTATACAGGGAAAAAAAAACAAAACCCTAAATTTCCTTTTCAGTATAAAAAGGGAGCCTTTACAAATGTTTCCAACTGAATTATACAGACTATTTTTTTAAAAGATACAGTGTATGTATTTTTTATCTGCTTTTAACTATCTATTAAGTGCATCCTTTTCTGTTAGTTGTGTTGGCCTCAAGGAATACTCAGGTATTAAAGTAGCTGTATAATGACTATGACAAAGTAATACTTTAAATAAGTTTAATATCAGGCTTGAACTGAATATGTGAGCCAAATTTCTGTTGTGCTCTGAAGTACACAGAGGAAAATGAATGACAAACATTAGCGTTCACTGGGCAGATGAAGATACTTTTCTCATGCTGCAATTTGTATTTAATTGTGAAAAATATATTGGAGCTTAAATAACTTCTCTACATGCTTTTTAATCTAGGTATAAAATGGCCGTGTGATTTTTAAATTCCACATAGATAATGGAAGAAGTTGTATTTTCCAAGACGGGGAGCCATGAACATCTCTCAACAGGAATTTGCAGGGCAGTGCTGCTCTCTATTGAATGGTTGCTTGGCTTGTTTTAAGACACCCCTTTGTAGATTCTTAAGCATTAACTTTGTTAGCATTTAATGTGAATGATTCTAAGTTTTTATAACCTCAGCTTTTTGAACATTTAGAACATGTATTCACTTCAATAGATATTCACTGCATACTGTGTACTACAGTGCTTGACTGGGGCAAAGCAACTAGTAATAAAGTAATTAACTTCTCAACGGAGATACTATATGTTCTGCTGTTGTTCCTGACTGAAATTTTCTCAGTTAATTTCTAGACAATTACATTATCTATTTCATAATTGCAAACCTGGATGAATTGTTTCTAAAAGTTGCATCATGTTTCAAGCCAACAGAACCTATGAATGCATAAAAGCTCCTGTTTCTAATGTCACTGTTATCAAGCCAAAAACAATTATACTCATTTGAGTTATAGCAACCAATAAACTTAGATAATCACCATATGCAACACAACATTTTGGCACTTGAACTTAAAACTCTTGTAGACAACTATAGATTGCTTCTAATACAGAGCCCTCTTGTCCTACCCAAGGCTGCCAATAGAAATGCCAAAGCTGCTGAATACTGCGCATCCTAGTAATGCTGTCAGTAAATGGCACATTCACACAGCCCCCAATCCTCTCTTCCCAGGCATGGTCTTCTCCAGCTGCAGCTTAATTTCCTGTGACTTGCCTAATTACTGTAATTAAGGATTAATTGCCATTAATTATTCACACATAAGCTCATCGCAAATCATGGGGTAAATGTCTTATGAAAGCTGCCATACAAGCCATGTATAAACACACTGGGATGCTTCAGGCAGGCGAATCTATCACTCAGCCCTCAAGCAAATCTCTGTGCTTCTCTTACAAAAACAGCTATAACTCTCAGAAACTCGACAGTCCTTTCAGGTAAGCATTAGGTTACAAAGCATGTTTTCCTGTGGAAGCCACAACGGTTTTATTAGTACTATAAATGCTGTTTTATCTTTCCAACTGCTATTTTTATGTTTCCATTTTTATTCTACAGTGCTCAGTTTAGGACAACCACTTGCTTCAAGGAGGAATGTTTGCAGTGGCTCCTTTCCCCCATCAGTTTGAAATAGTTCCATGTGGTTTACAACATACGACCACGCAACTGGGATCAGCATGCTAACAAATCAATGGGTCGGCTACACATTGGAACGGAAACCATCTCAAAAGTCAAAATTTCTTTCATTGGTGTAAAAAAAGCTATAGCCCATATTTAGTCACTGCTAGAGTGTTCCTTATAAGACAGGTTATCAGCTCTGCCACCAAAGTACCACTGACAAAAATGATTGAAAATGGCAAGCAAGCAAAATAGCCTCATGGACATTATTGATGTATTAGCTGGGTTCCCTGTTTTCATGACAGCACCTGGTATTCTCACAATTACAAAACATAAACATCATTTCTTCACTCTTTTGCAAAGCAAAAAAAAGAAATTGTTTTTCTCCATGTATTTCTAATAGACCCTGAGCTGATGAGGAAACTTCCAAATCTTAGCGTAGGAATTATACTCCCAATGCTTCTTTCCAGTTATCTAGGGTTTACCATGTTTGAATGCTTTAAAACAGAAGATATCAGAATACTGTATATGTTTTAAAAAACTTAAACTATATCAACACTACGTATTATAACTGCCCTAGGAAACTTAAGTCTAAGTAGGCAGAATCCTGTTCTAATTGTTATGTTAGTTTCTTCTGCAGCAAATTAATGCATGAAACATTTTCATTTCAGTACATGTTTGTGTGTCTGAGTTAAACATTTATGTTAATGGACCTTCTGGCAAATTTTTAATGTTTCAAATACTCCTCTAGAACAGCAACTTTTCAAATAAGAGTTTTTCCCCCCATTTTCTGCAGTACTTGTAACAGGGGTACATGGGAACTAAAATAATTTCACAGTTTTAAAGTCTAAGCTTAAAATCAACAACTTAAGTAACTACAGACAACATCTACATTCAAGCAAAGTACCAAGTAAGCTTACAGATACATTGGCTATCCAAAATGAAAAAAAACTAAATATATACACTCTGATATCTAAGTGGAGACATATATTCAGATCACAATTTTAACCAATTCTTGGTCAAAGGAATTGAGAAAAAAATAAACCCTATCATCCTTTGGTTCCAACAGATTTAAAGGATATGCATGATTTCTGTAGTGTTCACAGAATGTGTTCGCAACACCTTCCAGAACCTTCTTTACAAATACCCAGTCATCCATTTGAAGCAGCCCAGTTCTTGTATATTTAACTTCTATTACTCTCAAAACCAATGAGCAATGTACAAAGCCTGATAACATTCCTCAACTGAGACATAAGTCTTTTTCTGTAACAACAGATTTGTAAAACTGGAATAATGTTTACAAAGTCCTAAGTTTTTTCCCTGTTGAATGATACATTCCAAAACTGCAGTCTGGAACTTAGTTAATACTTACTGGTGATCATGGGTACTCCACTCCCAAACCCACTCATTTGGACTATCTCTTCCCTCAAAAATTTTTGGTTAGGACATTTAGGCTCCTGAAAATTTATAATTCTGGACTCTTGCATTCCTAATCATTCCTAATCAAGAACTGCTGTATACTTATAATAACAATTGGAAAATTCAGAAACTAAATCATTCTACAGGGAAATAAACAAAAATTGATTTTGGTAGAAATGTGTAATTTACTGCCAGTGATAATGATATAAAACTGAATTTAAATGCTGTTCAGGTTTTATTATTATTGTGTTTTAAATTTACCTATAGTTCAGTACTTTAACTGAGCTATCATTTTACTGATTCCTACACCCCTATCCTCGAGTCAGCAGTCAGTGACAGAGAGAGCTGTTAAAATCTCCTCATCCTAGCACATAGCTTTACCATCAAAGTCATCTAATTGATACTTCCCTATTTTTGTCACCTTGCCTTGATGCCAGCTGCCAAGCTCTGCCATGTCACTTTCCATTTATGGACTCCCAAGTCCCTTGATCTGGCTAATTAGGGTTTATGTGTTAATTGGAGTAAATACAAAGATGGGAGTCACAGGCACAAATTTCAAAACACAGCCATAAATTGAAGAGTTGATAAGCGGGGAGAAGATGCCTTCATAGAACAAGTGTCAAGTTTATTTTATCACTAGAAAGACCCAGAATCTCCTGACAAACTGATAAACCTTTAAATTTTTTGAAAAGACGTAATGAGAAGAAGAGTAACTAACATATTAAGAATATTGCTCTGTAACAGAAAAATATACAATACATTTCAATTTGGTTCAGGAAGGCACAGTTCTCTTTGAAAATTTCTGAACTATTTCTATTCAATAAGAGATATTAATTTCTATCGTTATTTCACAAAAACATACACTTTGATTTTAACTTCTAATAAGAATCTAAAAGAAAATCCAATAATTTAAAATCCTGAGATATTCAAGTGACAAAAATGACATTTTCACTAACATTTTGGAAACATTAATACTTTTTCTGCTAAAAGATAATTGTTTGATTTAGAAAGAATTACCACAAATAAGTTTCTGAATACTATACAGACAGACTTAGGATACTACATTTCAGATGCTTATCTCAAATGTCAGTTAAGATGACTTTAAAAGGAGTATGTGTGTTTTTTGTAGTGATCAGAGTATGTTTTCAACACCCTCCAGAACCTTCTTTACAAAAGCATTACTGTCAGTTGGAGACACTGTCTCTTCGAGCATCTGGAAGGGAGGAGCAAAGTCAGATAATTAATATGGAAAATAACTGAAAGAGCTGGTAAAGTCTTTCTTTGCTGTTTTGCTTTCATAAAAAGTTTCCTACCTGATCAGTCACAGTGAGTTGACAAAAATATGATGGGAGGACTATTTCATCTGTTATATTGTTCTGTTACAACTACCTGGGATTTGTTGTTAATAATGATAACAACAGCTACAATTACTCCTTACATTTATATAGTACTTCACAGCTTAGAGAGAACCTATACTTGTGTTATCTGAAATTTGGGGACTAACAGAAGTTAGGCAACACAACCAAAATAGACATGTTAAGGTCTTTTTAGAGAAGGTATTCAAATCACTTTCAGGTTGATGATTATTTAACAATGTCATAACAAATCTATCTTCCAAAGGCATCAGTGTAATACTAAAAATATTGAAAAATAAACTGATTAGAATAACTATGGGGTGTTGCTCACAAGACAGATTTAAGGAGTAGCTTCATATATGTGAAACAGGTACATCAAAAATTCTTCACAAACATCTTCCCTTTCTTATCTTTTTTAACCAACAAAATATGGTATTCATTCTAATAATGTATGATAACTTAGGTTCAATATTAATAAATATGTTTCTTAGGTGAAACTCTTGTTTCTTTAGTATTTTTGAACTCATTTGCCACAAGCCTGAAACTAATCAACTCTTTAAGTAAACAGAAAAGACATGGGAATGAATAAAGACCATTTGTATGAATCATAATATTAAAAGCGAACCCTGAATATTCATATACCTTTTGATAAAGAACAGAATACCTTTACAAAAGCAATATTCTCTGGAAAACTTTTTGACAACAGTGTTTAAAATTTTTAAAACATGTGAAATAGGAGAAAATTCATCTTCTCTCCTCAGGAAAAAAAGTCACTTGCTTCTGGTGATGTACATCAGTTCAAGAAATATACTTGAAATTCCTACATAAGAAATGAGTGAAATGTCACATGAAAACATCTGAGACCCACATCACATGGTATATCAGTAGCAACTTCATACAACTTTTTAAACAAAACTCTCCTGTAACTTAGTGTGCGGTTTTAACTGAAAACAACCAAGCTAATTTCTACAAATTAACAGATGTGTATGAGAAACAGTAAGAAACAAAGAAATGCATATGTGAACATCATCAGCATCCAAATGAGTTCATTGTAGGACTCTTTAAAGCACATCTGATCTTGGCTCCAGCCTGTAGTCTACCTTTCAACTTGCAAATGACAGTGTCACCAAACACTGTCCTTCCATCAATCAAGCTGGGTCATGAATATACAAAAGGCAGCAGAGAAGCTGGCTACCTCCTGCAGTTCAACTTGGCCTAATTATCTAGGCCTTTCTTTTGGTTACAGTCTGAAGGGTATACACCCAGTCAGCTGCTGGGCAGCCGGAGGCCTAATCAAGAGAGGTTATGCATGCTGACCCTTATATGGACATCCAATGCAAGCTAAATGTGAGCACCAAATGTCATCTTTCTTATTCATCATTATGAAATTTCCCTCCCCTTTCGAAATACCAATCTGCTGCCATTTTCAGACACTCCTCTTACCCCCCTCCAAGCTGTCATTTCACTGTGCTTGCTGCCAGTTGAGTGAATTAGCATTCTAACTGATGTGCTGCCCTTCTCAGACAAATCCTTGAGCTGCGTTAACTAATGACTTCTCTCCAGAAAAAGGAACTGATAGTCAACCATTGATAAAAGAGAGTCCATTTCCACAAATCACAAACGATTTGCAATAATGGTGGCAACATCAGTAAGGAGTTACTATGGTTGTCCACTTTCCCTCGTGTTTTTCTCTCATTGCACTACCAAGAAACAACCCTCATCACCGAATGGAATCTGAAGCTGCTACCTAGAGTCAGCGCTGTGTGTGATGGTGAACACTAAACAAGCCACTTTACCCACCAAAGGATCGGGGGAGATGGAAAGAAGGCAAATGGTGAAGAGCCATGTTCACAGCTAGTCAGTGAGGATCAATCTGATAATACAGCAATTGCCACAGTGCCCAGTGCTGCCCCTGCACATAAAGGTGCTCAATAGTTGCTATTTTCAGTGATACAAAAACCCAAATGTGAGGCAGCAAGGCCACAGCCAGGGCTGTGTTGTGGAGATAGAAAGACAGGTCCAGATACTGCAAAGGTTATGGAGTATGTTACATAAAAATGGGCGATGGGACTAAAAGAAGATCCACTCTTAACGACAGACTTGAAAAAAGGAGAGATCTGATAGGCTATACTTACATAAATCTTAATTGCTCTCTGTTTATGTAGTTCCTTGACATACACACCGAAGAGGTAATGCCATCTGGTATGGCAGAAGATACTACAATGATTTACACTCCTGCAAGTCCTAGAAGTGCTGGAAAAATCATATCTAACTGATATTGAAACAGCAAGTATATTTACCTAAAACGGTAGGAGATGGGGTGGGACTCAGAGAAAGCTTACTTTATGATGAAAAAAGGGTCTTTCATAATCAAATGAAGAAGGTTTGATTATGACAATATCCTGATTATTTAGCTTATAAAATCAATATACATTCATTCCACAAATCTTTTATTAAAATCCTTCTATATGCCAGTCACCTGGGACCTGTGTACAAGTCTCTGTGGGACAGAGAAACAGGTATGACATATCCACAAGCTAGTTACAATCTCACTAGAAAGACAGACATGCACATAAAAAGAGTAACAGCATCAAATTTAAATAGACTGTAGTCACAATAAGTGACACATAAATAAAAGGCAAATGAGTAATTCAAAAAATAAGAGATATTCACATCAGGTGGCCAGAGTATTAGAGCTTCAGTGTCAGCATCAGTCCTTCCAATGAATATTCAGGGTTGATTTCCTTTCGGATGGACTGGTTTGATCTCCTTGCAGTCCAAGGGACTCTCAGGAGTCTTCTCCAGCACCACAATTTGAAAGCATTGATTCTTCAGCGCTCAGCCATCTTTACAGTCCAACTTTCACATACATACATGATCACTGGAAAAAACCACAGCTTTGACTACAAGGACCTTTGTTAGCAGTGATGTCTCTACTTTTTAATACACTGTCTAGGTCTGTCATAGCTTTTCTTCTAAGAAGCAAGTGTCTTTTAGTTTCATGACTGCAGTCACTGCCCACAGTGATTCTGGAGCCCAAGAAAGTAAAACATCACTGTTTCCACTTTTTCCCCATCTGTTTGCCATGAAGCAATGGGATCGGATGCCATGATCTTAGTTTTTTGAATGCTGAATTTTAAACCAGCTTTTTTACTCTCCTCTTTTTACTTTCAACAAGAGGCTCTTTAGTTCCTTTTTACTTTCTGCCATCAGGGTGGCACCATCTGCATATGTGAGGTTGTTGATATTTTTCCCAGCAATCTTGGTTCCGGCTTGTGATTCATCCAGCCTGGCATTTCATGTGACGTCCTCTGCATGTAAGTTAAATGAGCAGGGTGACAGTGTACAGCCTTGACGTACTCCTTTCCCAATCGAGAACCTATCTGTTTTCCATGTCTGGTTCTAATGGGTGCTTCCTGACCTTCACGCAAGTCTCTCAGGAGGCAGGTGAGGTGGTCTGGTATTCCCATAGCATCTGGAATAAGGGAAGCTATAAAACATGACCTACCTTGAAGGGCTTCCCTGGTGGCTCAAACAGTAAAGCGTCTGCCTGCAATGCCGGAGACTGGGGTTCGATCCCTGGGTCGGGAAGATCCCTGGAGAAGAAAATGGCAACCCACTCCAGTACTCTTGCCTGGAAAATTCCATGGACTGAGGAGCCTAGTAGGCTACAGTCCATGGGGTCGCAAACAGTCGGAGATGACTGAGCGACTTCACTTTCACTTTCACCTTGAAGTACAGTACAGAGAACAGGATTAGAATGTTTGATATTTTAAAAAATTACACCATGAGGTAGAAATTAATTGTGTGTTTTTGAAAAAAGAAAATAGACCAATTTGATCAATACAGAAAATCCTTGTCACGGAATAGTAGAAACTAAGGCTTCTCTGAGTCTCTAAGCCAAGGTGGGGTCTTCTAAATATGCTTTTCTTCAAAATCCTACATGCTCTCCTTTATTTTTTTATTTTATATTAGAGTATAGCCAATTAACAATGTTGTGATAGCTTCAGATGGACAGCAAAGGAACTCAACCATACTTTTATATGTATCCATCCTCCCCCTAAACTCCTGTATCATCCAGGCTACCACATAACATTGAGTCGAGTTCCCTGTGCTACAGAGTAGGACCTTGTTGGTTATCCATTTTAAACACAGCAGTCTACACTTTTCCTTTAAAATAAATTAACCAACAAACAAAAACTTGTTCTAAAGCTGTCTACCGAGCTCTTCTGAACTTACTAATACTGGGCACAGTGCTTTATCTTATTCATCTATCACCAGCATCTAACACTTTCTCTGGTATACAGTTTGTGTTTGATAAATGGCGGTTACGTGAGTTGAACAATGAAGGTCCAACTTATAAACAGCCAAGAATTCCGGGCCAAAATGTCTGAACTTTATCCTAGGCAATGGGCGATACCTAAAGGTTTGATCAGCATGGCGTATGCAGTATCACAGGAAGACCTGTTACAAAAACAGTTTGACACAGAATGCTAAGATTGAACCAAGAATTAGAACCATGAGTTCTGATTGGGAGATTATCACAAAAACTTAGGCAAAAAAAAATGACAAAGATCCTGAGAACAGAAAGAAAGGAATGGATATAAGAAATACTTTTAACAAGGGTCAATAGAATCTGTCTTCAACTTGAGATATAAATGTATATACTAAATACAGAATTGGAATGCCATTAAATCTAATCACTCTAGTAAATACTTGATGTTTGATATTTCTACCAAGTGGTTCTTCAGGTTCAGCTTGACCTCTTAAGAGTTCCTCCTACCTTCCAAAACACATCATAGTGGTATTAGTTAGTCCTTATACAAGCCAAAATGTTTCCTATAGCTAAGTTTAATTCTACTCATTGTAAACATAAACAGGATCCTTTTACAAAAACTATCATATAGTTAAAGACAGTGAACCTATTCCATCTACACCAAAGTTTTCTCTGATAGACACAAAACATGATGCACCATTCCCCATAAATCTTCTCTGAGCATACCATTTTCAAAATCCCTCTTGCAACACAGGTTCCAAATGCTTCCAAATAACTATACTTCCAAAATTTGACAAGCATAGAAAATATCAGGATTTGTATTTTTTGTTCTTGTTTGAAAAACATATTTAGTTTAGTGATGAGAAATAAAAACAGTAAGTAATAATTTAGGTCAGCATAGAAAAATTACTTTAATCCTACAATTATATTAACAAAAATCAAAACTGCTAAATTCTGGCAGACACATTACACCACTGTCTCCTTTGAACTTAGATTTATGTAAGTCTCCTTTGTGTGTGTAAGCACTGAGGTTATATCAGATCTGAACCAATTTCAATAACCATTTACTGAGTGCCATCCAAATGCCAAACTCTGTCAAATCTATCTCTGCATCTGCTCTTAAATTTTAAGTGGAATGTCCTTCCCTTCTCTATCTAGATATCCCTATTAAGCCTTTCCCAAAAATTCCTTATTTGGAAAGATTTCCACTATAACACATTCATAATACCAAAGAGCTGAAGACAACTGAAATAACTTAGAATATAGAAATGATTAAGAAAGCAACAATACAAACTCAATAAAATTACTTATTAGAAATTTGGTAACATGGAAAGTGTTCACATTGTAGTACTAATGAGAAAAATCCACAATATTGAAAAATAAATGATCCCAATTATAAAACAAAAATATGCACTGAAAAATGAGGAGTCTGGGAAGAATGCAAATTAGTAACTCTTCTGAAGGGCAATCTGGCAGTATCTATTATAAAATGTGTGCACATTAGAACCTAGGAGCTGCAAGTACTCCAGAGAAACTCTAACACGTGGGACACAGAGATACATACGGATGTCAGAAGCAGAAGTCTCCTGTTACTTGCTTTTAAAATCAGCAGTCATTGATACTACTTCACGGCTGCATCACAACTTATGTATTCATCAAACAACTGATGGACTTTATGGCACTTCTCTTTCTTATTCCATTATAAACAAAGTTATTATGGACATTCAAATAAATGTCTCTTAAACGTTTTTTCTCTAGGATATGTACCTAAGAGTAGGGCTGCTAATTTATAGTGCATGCCAATCTTCAACTTTATTAGATACTGCCAAATTATTTTCCAATGTTGTACCAATTTATATCCCCACTAATAATACATGAGAGTTCCTGTTGCTCTGCATTCTCCCCAACACTCAGAATTTTAAATTAACTGAAGATCATTTTATGCATTCTATCTTGGTGACTGTTCCATGTGTAATTGAAAAGAACACATATTCTGCTGTTACCAGGAAGAGGGAAATGTCAACTGGTTCAAGTTGGTTGATAGTGTTGTTCATGCCTTCTATATCCTTGCTGAGGCATCTAGCAATAACCCAATCTCGCATTAATGACATAAACTGAACCTAGTCTTGATATACGTCTGAATATTTTGAACTCGGTTTGGCAACACTTTATTGAGAATTTTTCCATCTATATTCATGAATGAGACTGACCTGTCATTTTCCTTTCTTGTATTGGTCCCAGTCTGTTTCAATATCACAGTTACATTAGGGTTATATAATTTCAGTATACTTTTGTTTGCAACACTGTATAAATTGTAAAAGACTGAAATTATCTCTCCCTTGAATGTTTAGAAAGCAGTTACAAAATGTCTGAACCTGTTTTCTTTGTGGCAAAATTTAAACTACCAATTTATTTAATGATTAGAAGACTATGCACATTTTCTACATTTTTAGTAAATTTCAGTAATTTGTATGTTTCTATAAATAATCTATTTCACCTAAGGTGTTGCTATATGGACAAAATATTTATAATACCTTTTCTTTTTAATCTTTTTGCACATATTATTTCTTTTTCAAATTCAGTATTATTTGTGCTTCTCTCTTTTCCTTCCTTCCTTCTTTTAAACTGGCTAATTTATTTTTTACCAAACTTTTCCAGAAGTTTGTCAATTTTAATTTTTTCAAAGAACAAACTTTGACTTTTTGATGCTTTCCATCATATCATTATTTCCTACTTTATTCAAATTTGTATCGTTCCTTTTATCTGTTTCCTTTGCGTTTATCTACCTTTTAAGCTCGTAAGTTAGGTTTAGCCAATTATTTTAGAATGTAAGCATTTAAGGCAAAAAAGTCTAATAAAGCTTTAGTTATATTCCACAAGTTTTGCTATTAAGTGAAAATGTTAATTGCTCAGTATTGTCCAATTCTTTGCAGTCCCATGGTCTGTAGCCTACCAGGCTCCTCTGTCCATGGGATTCTTCAGGCAGGAATACTGGAGTGGGTTGCCATTCCCTTCTCCAGGGGATCTTTCAGACCCAGGAATCAAACCCAGGCCTCAAGCATTGTAAGCAGATTCTTTACTGTCTGAGCCACCAGGGAAGCCCAAGTTTTGTTGTAAATAGTACTTTAATCATTTCAAATCAGTTTAAAATATTTTCAGTTTCCCTTATAATTTCTTCTTTAACATGGAAATAACTTAGAAATATTTTAAAATGTCCAAATATTGTATGAGCTATTTTATTTTATTTTTTAGTTATCTTTTGTTGACTCCTAACTACTTGTTTTGTTATAACAGAATATTAAAAGTATGATGCTGATTCTTTAATTTGTCGAAGCTTGATTCATGGTTTAGTTTTTTTAAAGTTCCTGTGTATGCTTGAAAAGAATGTATATTCTGAAGTTGCTGGTGATATATTCTCTACATGTCCAGTGAGTAAAGTTTGTTAATTTTATTATTAAACTTTTCTGTATATTTACAGAATTCTTTTGCCTGTTCTGTCACTACCCAGTAGGGATATGTTAAAATCTCCTTACAATGACTAAATTTATTTCTCCTTGAGGTTCTGACAATTTTTACTTTATATTTTTAAGTTAGGCTTTTAAGTGTTTATAATTTTAAAGCTGTTAAAAATTTTCTGACAAATTGAATCATTTACCAATATATAGTGACCCTCTTTATCTCTAGAAATGGTTTTTCCCTTTATCTTCAACTCTACTTTATTATATAGTTATTTCAGTTTCCCTTCTGTTAATAGTTGTTAGGTATATTTTTTACTCATGTTTTACCTTTTGGGTCCTTTAGCTTCTCTATGTCCCTGTGTATTAGGTGTGTCTCTTCACTTGTAAATAAGTAGGTTGTCAGGTGTTTTGCTTGTTTAGTACTCTCTGATAATCTTTTAAAGTCCTTTTACATGTATTATATTTGGAGTTATGTCTTAACTCATTTTATGATTTCTCTTACTGCTACTCCTATTTTTCTCCTCTCTTGCCTTCTTTTGTTGTCCAGTCATTAAGTCGTTATCGACTCTTTGTGACGCCATGGACAACAACATGCCTTCTTTTAGACTGAATGTATTGTATCTTTTTTTGTTTTGCTTCTTCCATTTCATTATTCTTCCTTTACTAGTCTAGAAGCTATACGATCTACTTCAATTTTGATAATGTTTTGATATAAAGTTCATTAATATCAATATTTTAGAATCATTTAAAAATTGTTAAGGTAAATATGTAACCAACCAGGACTCTATGAGGCCTACCCAGAATAGACGCCCAACCATGTCCTCTGGTTCAAAACTGAGAAAGGAGTATGTCAAGGCTATATATCGTCATGCTGGTTATTAAACTTATATGCAGAATACAACATAAAAAATGCCAGGCTGGATGAAGCACAAGCTGGAATCAAGATTGAAATGAACTGAAACTCTCTCAGTTGTGTCTGACTCTTTGCCACCCCATAGACTATACAGTCCATGGAATTCTCCAGGCCAGAATACTGGAGTGGATAGCTGTTCCCTTCTCCAAGGGATCATCCCAACCCAAGGATTGAACCCAGGTCTCCCACATTGCAGGCAGATTCTTTACCATCTGAGTCACCAGGGAAGCCAGGAGAAATATCAATAACTTTAGATATGCAGATGACACCACCCCTATGGCAGAAAGTGGAGAGGAACTAAAGAGCCTCTTGATGAAAGTGAAAAAGGAGATTGATAAAACTGGCTTAAAATTCAACATTCAAAAAGCTAAAATTATGGCATCCAGTCCCATCACTTCATGGCAAATAGATGGGGAAACAATGAAAACAATGACAGACTTTATTTTCTTGAGCTCCAAAATCACTACAGATGGTGGCTGCAGCCATGAAATTAAAAGGCACTTGATCCTTGGAAGAAAATTTATGACAAACCTAGACAGCATATTGAAAAAGCAGAGATACCACATTGCTGACAAAGGTCCATATAGTCAAAGCTATAGTTTTCCAGTAGTCATGTATGAATGTGAAAGCTGGACCATAAAGAAGGCTGAACACCCAAGAATTGATTCTTTTGAACTGTGGAGAAGACTCCTGAGAGTCCCTAGGACTGCAGGGAGATCCTAGTCAACCCTAAAGGAAATCAACCCTGGACATTCATTGGAAGGACTTATGCTGGAGCTGAAGCTCCAATACTTTAGCCACCTGATGCAAAGAGCCAACTTGTTGGATAAGACCCTGATGCTGGGAAAGACTGAAGGCAGAAGGAAAAGGGGCCAACAGAGGACAAGATGGTTGAATGGCATCACTGACTCGATGGACATGAGTTTGAGAAAGCTCTGGGAGATGGTGAAGGACAGGAAAGCCTGGTGTGCTGTAGTCCATGGGGTTGCAAATAGTCAGACATGACTGAGCGACTGAACAACAACATGTTGTATGCCCACTTCTTGTCTGTAGAAAAACTTAAGACAAAAAATAAGTTTAATCAGAGAAGTGAGAAAATGCAAACAGAGAGAAAAACAGTCGAACAAGACAAAATAATAATACTTTAGTCATTAAACAAAGTCAAGGACCTTTAGTTCCTTCTCAATGACTACATATAATATTCTGAGCCATGTCCTTAGAGCTATTTTGCAGATACTGAAATCCCCACCAGGTGGAAGAAGTTAAGTGTATGCTGCCCACAAGCACACAGACCCCAGAATGGTTGGAACCAGAAAGCATTCTTACACAGAGAGAGACACATATACAGAGACAGACATACAGGTAAATGAATAATTATCCAGCAACATCCCTATAACCACCACCAAGGTCAAGAAATACACCTTTGACATCTTTTCAAAAAACAACGTAGTGGCTCATACCAAACTCAACTCCGCACTCAGCCTCTAGAGCAGCTGTGTGTCACAGACAGGAAATGAGAGCCACATAGATAATTTTAAATTTTCTAGTAGCAACACTTTCTAAAGTGAAAACAAACAAAACAGGTAAAATCAATGTTAATATATTGTATTTAACTCAATATATCTAAAATAATATTGTTATAACATGTAATCAATATAAATGTATTAATGAGACATTTTATAGCACTTAGTCTTTGGAATCCTATATATATTTTACACATATAGTGCATCTCAATTCAGAGTAGTCACTTTTAAGTATTCCCTTTGAGGCATGTGGCCAGGGGCCACCTTCCTGAAGCTCTGTACTAGAGTTAATCTCTATCCCAACTTCTAGGATAGGCTGTTCCTTACTTGCTTCTTCAGTAGTCTTAGTATTTTATAAAATAATATCATCTGTGCAGTCCTAGTAATACAGCTCCATTTTTCCTGTTTTTGAATTTTTATATAAAAAGAATTATACTGTATGTTTTATGTCTTGCTTTTTTTATTCAACATTATATGTGTGACATTCATCTGTGTTCTTCAATGTAACAATAGTTTGTACATATTTATTGCTGTGTGGTATTCTGTCATGAGCATAAACCCCAATTTATTCACCCATTTTATTACTGATGAACATTTTAGTTGTTTTCAGTTTCTGGCTCTTGTTTACAATGCTGCTTTATGCTTTAAACCATCCTGTAAAGGTCTCTGATATACATGTGAGTATTTAAGATTTTATATCTAGAAGTGGAATTGCTAGGTTGTAGGGTACATATACACAACTGCAAGTTTACTAAGTAACAACAAACGTTTTATAAGCTGATTATGCCATTTACATACTCACCAGTGAATTAAAGTTCTTGCTACTCCATATCCTCACCAAAATTTGGTATGTTAAGACTTTAATTTTTACCAATCTGGTAGGGTATATAAACAATACTTCAGTGTGGTTTTAATTTGTATTTCCTTGCTAATCAAAACCTTTACCCTTGTCCAGACCTCACAATGCTTTAACTCTGATCACAGACTCTCAAGTTACATCCAATTTAAACTATCTTGATTTTTTTAATCCCCACAAATTACATATTATTATTTTGAACAGTCAATACTTTTTATAATTATCCCTAAATGTTCACTTTCCTTTCTCACAATTCTTGCTTCTCAGACATCCCTTCTAGAGATTTATTTTTTCTTCTTCTTAAAATATAGCCTTTAGCAATTCCTTTGGTAGAAGTATATTGATGGTGAACACTTACAATTTATGTCTGAAAACACCTTTATTTTGCCCACGCTCAAGAGACTTTCAATGGGCAGACAATTTTAGCTATTTGTTCTCAGTCCTGTGAAGTTATTTTACTGTCTTTTGGCTTCAATTGTTTTCTATTAAGAAGTTAGCTGTGTTGATTCATTGTTCCGTTTTTCTCCAACTAATTTCAATTTTTTTTTAAATCTTTGGGTTTTGCAGTTTTATGTGGTATGTGTCATTGATGATATCCTTCCATTTACCACACTTAGAATGAGCTACCTGAATTCACTGGGCTACCTGAATCTGAATATACATATTTCATCAATTTGACACACTGTTAGCTAAATGCTTTTTTGAATATTGCTTCTTCTCTACTTTTTTGAATATTGCTTCTTCTCCAACTTTTGCATTCTTTACTCCTGGAACTACATAGATTGAGTGTTTATTGGGCTCTCTTACTCTATCCTCTTAACCCCTTTTTTATATTTTCTATTCCTTTTTTTGAGTATGTGCTGCATTCTGAGTAGTTTCTCCATTTCTATCCTTTATTCCATTAATTCTGCCCCTAAGCCATGTCTAAGAATTTTCTTTGTTTTTCACATCTGTCTTATTAATTTTAATAGTGTCTTGTTTTCTTTCAATCTTTAACTTCTTTAAACAGTTATTTTATTTGCTGTAATCATACTAATATTTTCAGTCTTTAGGAACCTGATTCTACATTTTCATGCTTCTGCTAATTCATAATCATAGTGGATGGTTTACTCAGGTATCTCTTTTTTTCCTTTTACATTGTGAACCCATGTTCCCCTAAAACCCATCTTTGTGAATTCTGTGACACTTACGTGTAAAGTGCTTTCTTCCAGGAAACATGCACATTTTATAGATGCCAGGAGTAGTAGTAAATAACTTCAAACTAAATCTTCAGCTTGAACTTTTTTGAGACCTGCAGGCAATGTGAATTCCATCATCACATCTACTGAATGTAGGCTATGGTTAGGAATTCTCAGGCCTTTTCTAAGGCCAAGAGCAAGTCGACCCCTTTTAAGAGTTTTGGCTTTATATGAAGATCTCTAACTTTGTCTCTTGGGCTGCACAGGGTCCTTTAAGACCTACACTCTATGAAGTAAGTCAGACAGAGGAACAGAAATACTGTTTGACATCCCCTTATATATGTGGAATCTGAAAAAAAGAAATGATACAAATGAACTTACTTACAAAATGCAAAGAGACTCACAGACTTAGAGCAGGAACTTATGGTGGCTGGGGGAAAGGGTATTTGCGGAGAGTGGGATCAATAATGGACAAACTGCTATATTTAAAGTAGATCACCAACAAGGACTTATGTATAGCACATGAAACGCTGCTCAAAGTTATGTGGCAGCCTGGATGGGAGGGGACTTTGGGGAAAAATGGATACATGTATACGTATGGCTGAGTCCCTTCACTGTTCACCTGAAACTATCACAACATTGTTAATCAGCTATAACCCAATACAAACTTAAAGTTCAAAAAAACCTACACTCCAGGTCACCAATACTGACAGACAGCTCACACCCTCAACACATACCAGCTTTTGCAGCTGTGGGATCGTTCTCCCTGTCCTCCTTCCTTGCCGCTATTTCTTCCTTCACTACCAGTTCTGTCACGCTTCAGAAATAAAGCTATTTCTAGCCAACATTTTAAGTATTCCACATAGATTAAGTTTCTCTGCACACTCTATCTACCACATGGTCAGAAATGGAATACTATCTCTTTTTTAAATGTAAATGCATGACCTTAGATTTGAAATTTAATAAAATCAATGTAATATCTCTAGTTTTAGTTATTTTTGTAAAATGGGTATAATAGCAGTACCTAACTCATGGAGTTCTTGTGAAAATAAGAAAATTCATACAAAGTGCCTGGCATAATGCCTGGGAGATGGGAAGCATGTATAAAATACTGGCAATCATTGTCATTATTATAGTTGACTGGGCGCCAATATTATAACCTACTAAATTTTGGTTTGTTTTTAGTCTTAGTTTTACTATTGAATGGCTATTTCCTGCAGCCAACATATATGCTGAAAATATATTACTCGTGTCTTCGACTTTTTTATTCAAATAATCAACGAAAAAAACAAAACTACTTCAGGTAGGATCAAGGACAACTCTTGGGTGAAAGGTCCTAGAGACTTTAATCTAAGAGACAACTCATCATTTGTATGATTGTTCAACTACACTTCTTGAGATTAATTTAAAACTCTTTCACAGTGATATTTTTGTGAAGGGCTCACTGAGGAAAATTATGAGATCTCAATAAAAGATATCACAGGGTTCTAGATTTGCCACTATAACTGCTTTGTAATTACATGTAGGTGGTATATCTTGTGTTTATCAAGTATAACCATAAAAATCAAGTCACTTCTTTATGGATAAGTTATTATAGGGAAAAAGCAAATAAGACAAAAGATTCAGTGGCCTAATCAAAGTCAGAAAATTAAGTATTTAGGTTCAATACGAAGATCACCAAAGTACAATTTTGGATACTGTCAAGTAAGAATATAGACATTTTCAAGAAAAGTAGTAGCCACTTACTACTTTTTTGAGATTTTTATAATTCTTAAGTAAAGAATTTTTTATAATTATATTTTTATAATTCTTAAGGTGACATTTTTGAGATTTTTATAATTCTTAAGTAAAGTAGAAATACTGTGCTACAGTAAAGCAAAGTTGCAAATAACATCTGTGTTTTAGAACAAAGCATGGCTCTGTTAACTGGAAACAAAATAGGAAAGCTAAAAATGATATATCTGTAAATCTCCTTAGACAAATATAGAGGCCTCTGGCCCTTAACTCATTCTCGTAAAATATCCATGACAATTTCTTCTTTGGTCTCTCTCTTGCAATTAGACAGAGAGAAGTTTTCATTCACCTATCTTAACCGATCCTATAATGTTACTTCCCATTTCACTACACTGTAAACTCCACAGGGCAGCAGATCTAGTCTAAGTTCCTCAAACAGTGATTAAGACTTAGTAAGTACTCAATAAAATAATTACAGAATGAATAAATTTAACTTCTATTTCAGGATAATGCCATATTTTAAACTAAGCCCCACTCCCAAAGGTATAAAATAACTAAAGAGATAATTTGTGATTAAAGCAAACGTACAGCACATGATAAAACTGATGAAAAGGGCCACAAATAACCTTATGCAGCCAAACAAAGACAACAATGTAGAGAGAGCTACACTGGCTTCCGTGAAAAGATGTCTACAGAGTATTATTCAGCAGAAGATAGTAGCTATACAACAATAGCATATTGAACTCATTTTTTAAAAACTGTACATATATGTAACTGTTTAGCACTATCTGGATGAGTGGTTACCTGTGAATAGTGAGAATTTAGGCAACTGTTGCTTTTTCTCTTTATAATTTTTAGTGTTTAATATCTTTTTTGTTTTGTTTTGTTTTTAAATTTTCTTTACTTTATTGTGCTGGTCCTGCCATACAGTGATACGAAACCGCCATGGGTCCACACATGCTCCCCCTCCAGAACCGCCCCCCCCCCCGGGACACCCCGGTGCACTAGCCCCGAGCATCAACCCTGGGCCGGCGACTGGCCTCACACATGGTAACCAACATGCTTCAATGTCATTCTCCCACACCATCCCACCCCAGCCCCCCTCCACAGAGTCCACGTGTCTGTTCTATACATCTGCGTTCCCTCTGCTGTCCCGCACACAGGGCCCTCCTCACCATCCCTCCAAACTCCACACATATGCATCAGTACACTGCATTGTTGCTCCCCGCCCTGGCCCACCCCACTCTGGACAACAGGCTCCAGTTCCGTCGACCTGAGCAGAACTGATTCAAATGAATTTTTTTTAATGCTGAGTAATATTCCATTGTGTATATGTACCACAGCTTTCTCATCCATTCATCAGTTGATGGGCATCTAGGTTGCTTCCATGTCCTGGCTATTGTAAACAATGCGGCGATGAACATTGGGGTACACGTGGCTCTTTCAACTCTGGTTTCCTCGGTGTATATGCCCAGCAGTGGGATTGCTGGGTCACATGGCAGGTCTATTTGCAGTTTTTTAAGGAATCTCCACACTGTCTTCCATAGTGGCTGTACTAGTTTGCATTCCCACCAACAGTGTAAGAGGGTTCCCTTCTCTCCACATCGTCTCCAGCATTTACCGCTTGCAGATTTTTGGATGGCAGCCATTCCGACTGGTGTAAAGTGGTACCTCATTGTGGTTTTGATTTGCATTTCTCTGATAATGAGTGATGTTGAGCATCTTTTCATGTGTTTGTTAGCCATTTTTATGTCTTCTTTGGAGAAACGTCTGTTAAGTTCTTTGGCCCACTTTTTGATTGGGTTGTTTATTTTTCTAGAATGGAGCTGCAGGAGTTGCTTGTGTATTTTTGAGATTAATTGTTTGTCTGTTGCTTCATTGGCTATTATTTTCTCCCATTCTGAAGGCTAGTGTTTAATATCTTAACATTAAGCAAAAGTATGTTATAACCAGAAAAAAAAAAAGGCCATTTTCTTTTTTGGAAAAAAAAAAAACAGGGACGAGTAAGCAAACCAGTTAAGCAAACATATAACACACTTGCGGCATGTTCTCTGAGCCTAACTTAGTAACATGATTCACAAAGGTCTTCTCATGTCAGCCACTTTCGGAAGCAGACTACTATCTAATGACAATTTCATACATTCTACTATAGGTAAAACTAGATAACCTTTATCTTTTCTAATCCTTAGTTATTTTACAGCATATCTGACAAAACATCTAGTGCTCCAGACAGGTGACATCATCCTCCCATTTATGTGGTGCTTTGGGATCTTTTATAAAGGGAAATGCTATGCAAAAAAAAAAAAGAAAGAAAAATCAGATCAGTTCTTCCTTATTACTGAAAGTCCCTTAAGGGCTATAGGAACGGAGTCCGTGCTCATTTAGAGAAGCCAGAAACATCTAGACTACCATTTAAACACAGTAATAATAATTTTATAAATCATACTAAACAGGAATTATTATGGAAAGAAGCTTATATTTTCATCTATCTAATGAAGCATTGCAGATAAGGCTACAATCTATAACTTAGAACAAATACAGTTATAAAGATATTGGAGAAATTCCCTAAGAAACACAATTATTTTCTCTTGGATTATTGAATTTCTTTTCACAAAGATACATGGCTTAGGCCTAATGTAAGAGCATATTTAAATATCAGTGACTGCTCCTGACTCACTGTCCAGAAAATAAGACCTCTTGTTATAAAAGGAATTGAAACTGGGAAGTTTTCTTGAGCCATCTGGCCTTACAGAAAATCACTTTTCTTCACAGTGATGAAATCGACTAGTCCTAAGGATTTTTCTACCATGAAGAGGCTTCAGAGCTAGAGGGTCTAAGTTCAAATCCTGGCATGGCCACAAGTTAGCCCGCTTATGTGGATGAACATATGGGATTCCCTGGTGGCTCAGGGGTCAAGAATCCACCTGCCAATGTAGGTTGATCCCTGGGTTAGGAAGCTTCCCTGGAGAAGGAAATGGCAATCCACTCCAGTATTCTTGCCTGGGAAATCCCATGGAGAGAGGAGCCTGGTGGGCTACAGTCCATGAGGTGGCAGAGTCGTACACAACTTTGCAACTAACTCAGTAACAACAAATGGATGAACACATAAGAAGCACTCAGAATAGTACAAGTGTTGATACTACTGTCATGTACGTGCCAATGGAAAAAAATGAAAGAAAAAACTAGTTACAGGAGCACAGGTACATCACCGAACTTCTCTGATACTCAGTTTACCCGTTTCTAAAGAGGAAGTTTAGAACCAATGATGCCTCCTGTCTTTCTTGGCTGTGTCCTCTATAATCTTGGAGATACCAGACAGCCAGACACTACGCTCTGATATATGACTCCCAAAACACGTCTCAAAAAAAATTTGTTTGCCTGACCCTGGTCCCTCAAGACACTAACCAAGATTTAAAAAAAAAAAAAAAGTCAAAGTCACATAAGTTTAAGAAATGCTGTCAGTTATATTATTCTCATGGGGGAACTCCAAAGCATAGCACCATTTTAAAGGCTCTGAGAAGTTCTGTTTAACTTTGTTTAGTCAAGCATTTCTCAGACTAACTTTGACCATGGATAGTCCATTCTTTGCCCGCTATCTTTCAGAATGTTAACAAATAAAGACACTCTTTGGAACATTCTCTACTGGTTTATAAGCCATGCTCCTCATTATTACATGCTTCTTTAAGGAGATGGGGGCTTTTCAAGTTCAAATGATAATACCTACTTTAGAACTAAAAAGTTATTATAAGATATTATAAGGTATGAGGTATCATATAATTAGAAAAAAAACTTTTTCAAGAAATATGATTAGTAGAAAGGGAGAAGAAAATAAACACAAAGTATTAAGAGAACAGAGGAAACTGTTTAAGAGAGCCATTATGATGGCTAATGATGTTGAGCATCTCTAAATATGCTCCCCAGACCATTTTAACTGTCATTTTTATTTACTGAAACCACCCTTCCTAATTTGCCCAGTGCACTGACACACATTTGATTGGCCACCAGACTTTGAAACCATCCAAATTCAATCACAGTAGCAGTGCTCTCACTGGCTACTTAAGAGTGTAGCTCCTACTGTGCGAGCTGTGATTCTCATTAGCACTGTTCACTGATAATCCAGCTCTCCTCTCCCTCCAGGTACATGCCAAGACTGCACTATCTGGCCCCTTACAGAGGGTATGTGACTATGGCCAAAGACTTATGAGCAAGAATTATGAATATTTATTACTTCTGAACTACAGCCTTTAACTATTGTTGGTAAGACAACATCACAAGGCTGCTTTACTCTGGGGAGGGCAATTGGCAATGTTTGAGAGATGATGGCTGCACTGTTAGCCCGGGCTCCTACGGGACCACAATGAATAGAGCAACTGTGAAATAATAAGAAATGTCTGTATCTTTTGTGCTGTTGTTTACTCCCTAAGTTGTGTCCAACTCTCTTGCAACCCCATAGACTGTAGCCCACCAGGCTCCTCTGTCCATGGGATTTCCCATGGATAGAAATGGCGTGGGTTGCCATTTCCTTCTTCAGGGGATCTCCTGACCCAGGGATTGAAACAACATCTCCTGCACTGGCACGTGGATTCTTTACCACTGAACCACATGGGAAGCCCCTATCTATATCTTGCTGTGTGCTTAGTCCCTCAGTTGTGTCCAACTCTTTACAACCCCATGAACTCTAGCCCTCCAGGTTCCTCTGTCCATGTTTCCAGGCAAGAATACTGGATGGCACAGAGCTCCAAAATCCCATGTAATTTTCTAAGTGACAAAAGCACTAGGAGTACCTTTTGTTCTAATGTGGTGACCCTGAGTGCAAGGATATTCCTGGATGGGGGTTCCTGGATAGATGTTGGTCACCAAGAAAACCAGGCCATAATTAGAGGCTTGGAATTTTCAACTCTGCCCTCCCCTAACTTCTCTCTGAAGAGAAAGAGAGGACAGAAATGAAGGTAATGATTGATCCTATGGTGATGAAACCTCAAAGTATGGGGTTTCAAAGAGCTTCCTGTTTGGTGAACACACCCACATACTGGGAGGATGAAACACCCCAACTCCACAGGAGTAGAAGCTCCTGCACTATCGAGCCTCCCACATCTCACCTTAGTATCTCTATCTGTCTGACTGTTCGTCTGTTCTTTTATCATATAATAAATTGGTAAAATGTAAGTAACTCTTTTCTTAAGCTCTGTGAGTTTCTCTAATAAATAAATTGAACCTGAGAGTGGGTTGTGGGAACTTCTGATTTATAGTCAATCGGTCAGAAGCACAGGAGACAATGTGAACATTCACTTGGCATCTGAAGTGGAGTGGGGCAGTCTTAGGGGACTAAGCCCTTAACCTTTGGGATCTGATGCAATCTCCGCATAGACAGTGTCAGAAGTGAATACAATTCTATGAGAATTGCTTGGTTGGGGGAGGGCGCCACAAATTAGGTGACCAAAAGTGTCAGAAGTTAAGTGTTCTGTAAGTAGTACAAGAGAAACACAGGTGTGAAGACTCAGTGTTGTTTCATAATCAGTCACCCACACACACACAGTGGATGTGGTGTTAGAAATAAACTTTTATTTATTCTAAAAGCTATCAAGATTTGAAGTCTGACTGTTACAGTGGTATAACCTAATTTGGCCTTTCCAGCCAGGTTCCACAAGAAACTGAGTGGCTATCTTTTCAGTTCCCTCAAGAATGGTACATGTAGCTAGTAACACATATGTAACATACATTTTCCTTGTCCCTATGCTTATCCTAGGGAAGACTGCTAGAGAGAACAGCAGAGCTCTGAGGACTGGGTCTGCTACAAATGCACGTTACATAATTATAACTGAGGACTTAGTCCTTCCTGCTCATTAATCCCATCACAAAGGGGATTGCCTTTTACGCTGAGGAAAACAATACGTTCCGGAGACCCTTGGTAACATGAAGGCCTCTAGATTCTGAAGTTACAAAATGAAGTCTCAGCTCAGCAGTTTACTAGCTGTGTCACCGCAGGTGAGTCACTTCACTTCTCTGAGTTCCCACTTTCTCATATAGAAAGGGGAGTTTTAATAACTACCTGACAAGATTACTTTAAGGAGTATGTACCAAACAGAAGTTTAAAGCTCTTGTTAAAAAGGTGTTAAGGCTCTCAAATTCCCTATCCCACCCATCTGAAATCTTGCAATTGACATATACTTCGCTACCTTTCCTCTGAAGAAAAAAACAGCAGAGCAAACAGATATGGTCCCTATCTTCACGGACCATGGAGTCCAAAAAAATATTACAAATTGTGATGTCCTGTGAAGGGAAGAGTCCTAGAGAATAATATAGAAGATCTGCTTTAGCAAGAATGATTATAAGAAAGTCTCTCTTCAAAGAGATGACATATAAGCCAAGATCTGAAAGATGAAAAAACACCTAGCCACTCTGTCTTAGCCTCCCACCTCTGTAATCCTGGCCTACCTCCAACTGTCATTTCTCTCTCCGCTACTCTCGATCACCCTTCATGGGCTACTTGACCTCTGCCTGCAAACACACACAAGCCTTAGACTTCTCGACGGGCAGAAATGGTGGTCACGCAACCTCATCTGACTTGCTATCATCTCTAGATATTCATTTTTCTATTTAACACCATTAAAGATATTTAAAAGATGACCAAAGTCTTTTAAAAAGTAGAAATGTGCATTTACTTTCCAGAAATAACAGTTCTGACTGGAACTCCATTCACTTAAAAAATATTTATTTAAAAAAAATCAGTCATACTGCTCTCGTATCCTGAATACCCTTTGGTATTGTTCAGATACAGTTCCCTTGTATCATTATGCTAACTTCTACATATGACACACACGTGCACAGGCATATGTGTGTGCTCAGTTGCTCAGTCGTGTCTGACTCTTTGTGACCCCAGGCTCCTCTGTCCATGGGGATTCTCCAGGCAAGAATAACTGGAGTGGGTTGCCCTCCTCTAGGGGAATCTTCCTAACTCAGGGATCAAACCCAGGTCCCCTGCATTGCAGGTGGATTCTTTACTACCTAAGCCACCAGGGAAGCCCACACAAGGCATATAATAGATGGGAAACAAGCTTTGAAACTGTAACTTAAAATGATACCATGTATAAGAGGTTCAATGTGTAGACCACACTTTTTAATCAAATGCTTACTAAATGCTCTTATAAATGCTCATAACTTGGTATTTCTTTGCCTATGGAATCTAATAATTTCCTGAAGTAATTTATGTATGTCCTCTTTGTCAAGTGGGAATATTTCTATGACAAACTAAGGTCAGTTCCACTCCAAATGACTCCACTTTTTTTGAACTAATATACCTCTTATGCTCATAATTAATAATTGCCTATAAGTTTCCCCACAAAAAGATTTTGGCAGGTCATAAAATCCCTTAATTTGCTCATAATACATTTACATACAGCTTTTTAGTTGAAACATCAAAATGCTATCCAGAGATACAGAAATTCATTCTAAGCCACTAAAAATAGCTTTTATTTAAGCCTTATGGTTTATCATAAGCATGTTATAGCTACATAATAAACATGTTTACATATAGCTAGTAGTTACACAAGTAAATTGTGTTCCACCAAGAGTACTATAAATAAGATTGCTTTTAATGGAATGACAATAAAGATAATATCACATGTTGAGGTAATTTTTAAAGAAACATTTTTGAAATCTAAATGAAATCCTTAAAATATTTGGTAACAAGGATCAGTTTTAAGAAAGTGTAACATAAATGTTAAAACTTCTGGAGAAATGGTAAGACACAAAGAATGGAAAAACAAATAATTTTACTTATATCTCTGAAAAACGTACTCTTTATAAATAATAACTGCTTATACTATTTCCTTCCTACATGTATTTAAAATGCTCTGAAATTAAAATCCTACTCTGAGGAATCTCATAACTTTTGCACTCTGTCATACATGCTAAATATTATCAAATTTTGAATGAAGGTAAAACTGAGAAACCTAGGTACATCTTCCTAATTTAAAACTATAATCAACATGCAAGAAATTAAACTGTGTACTCTTAAAAAATCATGGAACATACTGCATGAGGAAATGAATATTATACTGAAATTGGACAGGCATTCCAACCAAAAGCATTTCCAGATGGCAAAGAATTCATTGGAACAAGAATTACAGAAGTGTATTCAAAGCAATATTCTGTCTTTGATAATTTAGAGGCAGCCATGATAACCACTATTTGTACATGACAGTCATATGAAATAATAAACCGTGCTAGCTATAAACATTACCAAATTCTGACACTATTGATTTATTATGTCTAACAGTGACATCAAACCAAACAACTGACAGAAACAATGTTACAGCTTTAAGAGCAGTTTGTCAACGATTAATACTGCCAAACGGGGTTTAGCTTTATGCTGGGACCACTTGTCTAGCAGTTGTCAATCCAAGCAAAAATTACTACTGCCACACGTCTGCTAACATAGGCCCGAGGCGCCGCTCCGTTAGCCCTCATTACCCCGATCACTGCAAATACAGATGCAAGGCCAGTCCCTATTTAATATGCGTGTTAATTATGCAAATTATTAATTGGGCTGGTGCTTGAGGACTTGTGTTTATGCCCAGATTAGAGTCAATAACTGTATCACACAGCATTCTAAGCCTGACCTGTGACAGAAATAAAGCTGTGCAGAAAGGGACATATCGCTCACACTGTTCAAGATCAGAACACTCGCTCTATACAGTGTCGCACAGTGATTCGGAAAGAGGCCCCACATGGGCGACAGAGAAACCACAGAATGTATCTTTTATTAATATATTTGTTAATATTCCTTGCTTGATATTGTTCATAATTATTTGCAACACTCATTAAATTAGTTCACCAAGTCCATTGTTTCTATAGCAAAAATGGTGAATGTACTCAGTGTTAAAAAACATTTTTAGAGTTATTTTTTTCCAATAAAGCTAGAGTTTTGGTCCTATTTATATTACAAGACCATAAAGACTGTACGACATGGTATTATATTGTAAATTTTTTTTATTTAAAAAAAAATCATATAGATTTAAACCTCCAAAGATAGAGAGCAAAGCTATAAGGTTTTTCCAATTAAAATTTACAGCAGACAATGTTGTAAATTTTATACACTTGTAATGCTTGCTGCAGTTGTACTGAAATGGAAACTATTGATCAGTATGATTTCCCAGGATACATGAAAGGGGAACAAGGTATTGCACAAACAGAAACAAAACTTTCATTTGTAAAGCTTTCTATTAGACTTTACTGCCCTCATTTGGTTCTAGATGCATCTATCTAAACAGGGGGAAAAAGTAACATTCTCCTCGACAGAATGACAATAAAAGCAAAAACAAACAAAACACAAAAAATACACAGTTAACCAAAAGTAACATTGTAACCTAGTAAAAGCACAGTTTTCACACACTATCAATATGAGATATAGATATATATATATATATATAATTTGATGAAAGGATAATTACCATTTGAAGAAAAATTTTTAAAGAAAAGGAAAAAACTACCTTGAAAATGAAAGTAAACCAAGATCAACTACAACAACACTAGCAAAGCATACACTAACAGGAAGCATGAATACATTTAATATATTAGAAATAGTTTCAATGAATATCTTAAACTACCTTATAAATTTTGTAAATACAAGTTATTAGATTTATAAAGTTTAAGTTATTGGCATAAAAAACTGAAAACCTTGATCTTTAAAAGTGCGTTAATGAAAATATCACAGGCTCAATATGAAACCAGATATAAAAAGTTCTGCCTTCTTGGACTGATTCTCAACTAAAAATAAAACTAAAGGGAAGATTTCATTTTGCCTGGTTTTGCTGCAGGCTCCCTGATGACACCTCAAACTCTTCTTGATCTTACAAATCATATAAAATAACTTTAAGTTATTCAACCAATGAAAGCTACTCATGTCCAAAGAGCTCTATGCAGATAAGCCAGAAAGATAAAATTCACTTACTTTGACTTGGTTACCCAATGTTTGATATAGTCTAGCTCAAGATCATAAAATAACTACTATTTACTGAGTGACAATTTTTTCAGAGGCTTTTAATAACACCCTTATAGATATTACTATATTTTTTATACTGAAAAAATCAAGTCTCAGAAAAGTTTAGTAACTAGTCCAAAGTCACAACTCTTGAAAAATAACAAAACCAAGAGGTTGAAACCTAAGGCAACTTGACACCAAAACACAAGCTCTTTAGATTCAAACCACCTGTCAATTGTCCTAATGACAGTGATTTCCAATGCCTTTAAGTACAAATGAACATGACTATATAAATGGGAGAAGAACGTAATAACATTTTATTCTCTCTGGAAAATCTGAGACAACTGAATTATAGTTGAAATTAGCTGAAATTATAGTTGAAAAATATTAAATAAGATATATCAAACACATTCACTGAAAATATAAAGGTAGTTAGATCAGTAGAGTTGATAAATGTTAAGCTCTAAAATTAGTGGCTTTCTTGGTAACAATTTGACAAATATAATTTGAAAGATAAATTTTTTAAAAAAATTTTGACGTATAGTTGATGTACAATATGTTACAGGTATACATATAGTAATTCACAATTTTTAAAGGTCATATTCCATTTATAGTTACTATAAAATGAAAGACAAGTATTTGGGAAATAGAGAGTGACCAGTAGCTGAAATTTTTGAATACTAAAAATAAATTCATGATTCAACTAGCAGATCTATCTTGATACAAATCTTGGGGCTCTCAAGAGATTTCTATAATAATCTCGCATGTGTGTGTGTGTAGGAGTCAATTAATGTTGTTTAAATAAATGTACAGTTTTTCATGTTAATGTCCTTTTATTAACTAATATTAAACATTTAAAGTATCTACTCTCTAAAATAGGATCTAAAATCTTTTTTTATATTATAATACTTTTTAAAAATTATGATAATGTATAGGTAATTCAAGAGCTGATGAGTTATCAGCACTAACTTATAACCATAAAAGTATCACTTCTTAAAAAAGGTACACATAACTCAAATAATCTCAATTTTTAATGAGGCTACTTAGTCCTTATATCCAGTAAATCATAATTTTTCAACTTCAATTTGATATTGAAATTAAATGTTATACTTGAACAAATTTGAAGATAACTTTTCCTTTTTTTCCCCACCTAAAGTCATCCCAAAGTCTGAATCAACTGGGGTCCACTGTGGCATCCATGGCTGAGTATATTTCAGTATATTCTAAACAAGTATAGCTTTCTAACAGATGGCTGGCCTTGTTTTTGTAAAAATGACTGCACTAAAAAAATGGTTTTTATATTATTTTGGACCATGTCCTCTTGGTGACAGTTCCTACAAAAACAAAATATTAATATAAAAGTATTTTGGGTAGAGTATGTTTAGAACTATGAGTTACATTTTGAGGTAAACCAGTAAGACTCTAATTTGTCAACATTATTTATAACAGTTAATTTTTACACTTAGAAAAATTCTAAATTCAAGTCATGAGTGTCATTTAAATATTCAAGTGTAGAAAAATGCCAATATGGCCAAGGTTAAGAGTGTGTCCTGTAGGTGAGCAAGTCACATACTATATATATACTGAATACACAAAATAGTACTGCAAATTGAGAAAGGGGAAAATTCAGTTAGACACTAAAAAATAAGCACATCTTAATAAAAATGTTGACCAAAAAATGTTAAAACCATCTCCCTGCCTTATACTAAACTAGATTATCCAAAGGCCTACTACGTATTACAGGCTAATTAACAAAAAAAGTTTGTTATTAGCATTTACAAATTCCTAAGGCAGTGCAATCCAATCATGCAATCACTACCATACACTGCATTTAGAAGCAGAGGAAAAGTTTCAGACAAATAAACAGGGAATATTCTCATAAAAAATTATAACAACTATGAATATAACATTCCCTGGGAAAAAAATTAGAATTTTGCTTCACTTTCTATTTTAACACATTTCATAACAACATAAAAACAATGTGATAAACCAAACAACACCCACCTTTAATGTTTCCATAGACTGCACATTAGCCAGTAGTTTATTCAAAGACTGAACCAACCCCTCTTTGATATGCAATGGTATTAAAACAGCACAAGTCCAGAGTGTTTAGAAATTCATGTGGAATTTCATGGCACACTACAGTGCTTATTCCAAATCTAGTCAATGATTCTGAAAGCCAAATTGCCCATCTTTAGTACTGATCAGTTATAACATGGAGAATGCAATAATTTAGACAACCTCCCACATTAACAGCTTGAATTTAAACAGGTAGTAAGAGGCAACATTCTATTATAAAAGAGAAAAAAGAAATAGACAATGGATGGATCTAATAATGGGAAAAGATAACAAAGACCTAGGATTCTAGCATCTGGCACTAAATGAACTTTTTTGTAAACTGAATGGCGGTTTCCAAAACTGCTCCAAGCATCATTCCTTTGCCAAGGCAGTAAACAGCTTTTATCAGCAATAATGATGGCATAATCCCAGCTAAAAAGGAAAGTAACATATGGCAGCAGCCCTCCAAATACCATCCCGACAAAGTAGGGGGCATTTTTATTACAGCGTCCACTTGGAGAAAATCTGCCAGACATTTTTCCCTTTTTTCCACTCTTTTTATATATTTGTTTTTAAACAGGTTATCATCTTCTCTAAATCGAATATCACATTTGGGAATTTTAAACTAATGACTCCTTTTTCTTAAATCCTACTCACAGACATACACAAAAGAGACTGCCATAACTAGTGATAAATAATAAAATAAAATGGAGCTGCCTATTCAAATTAAATAAATAAATTTTTGTAATCTCTAAACTCACAAACAAATGCGTTTAATTAAGGATATTGGTTACTAGCAGAATGACTTATACACAGTGAACACCCAAGAAATAATTGATTTCAGAATATAAAAAGAGTTCTCAAGAAATTCAGGGGAAAATACTACAAACACAAAATCTTACTTGGTGTAAAGCTGATAAACAATGAACTACAGTAAATTGCAAAGAAACATGATCTATAAATGATCTTAATCTTATTTGATATGTGTTAAAATGTCAGACTTCATAATATATAGCTCTGATCAAAACAATCTCAGTGAAGTATTTTTTAGGCCAACATACTGTTTATCAATAAAAGTGTAAAACAGGATGCTTCTATAAAATATCTTCTAATGGCCTGTGGGGTGGACTAACGAATCATAAATCCAACCTCAGTTTTCAGTGATGGACTTTCTATTTTCATTGGCAAGTCAATGGCTGTCTGTTTTACAATGGCCTAGGCTCTCGATCCTCCCTGGTATCTTAGAAATACTTTCTAAGAATGACAAAGATGCAGTTTTGATTCAGATTTTTAAAATGTTATAATGAACAGATTTTTAGCATCTTACTATACACTCAGGCAAATGTAAACCTTTGTTTACTTCAGGCAAATTTCTTAGCTGATAGAGAATCAATGGAAAAGTAAAAGAATGCTAATATCTTTGACATATCTTTATCTACCTATAAATATATTTTCAGGCTGAAAAACGTATCTAATAGCACCACTCACTGATGTGCACTACAGTTTACCACAGTGTCTATATTTCTGTTGTCAGTTTTACAGTATCTCCCTTCATTAAACCTATCAAGTTTTCCTTTTGATCATGCAACCAAGGCCAGAAGACAGATATCTTCCTGGAACAGAGCAGTCTGCCAAGTCTTTCACAAGACCAGCTTAACCTCCCTATTGATTTTTTCAACACTGCAGCCATTCATTGTTTGTGACATTTGGCTGTCGGCTCTTTAACACCCTTCAACCAAATCAATTTCATATTTTTGTCAATGCTCTGCAAGAGGATGGGTAAAAATAAAAAGAGACTTAGCATGATTTAAAATGTTGATTTTCTCAAACAGTTTTATCTTTAGTTTTTATAAGGCTTATAAACTTAATTCATGTGCTTATTTCTATTTCTGTGAAAAACAAGAAGAGAAGCATTGTAAATTATAATTTTTCAGTACAATACGGATCTTATTAATCTTTAAAAATCTCTCTTTTAATGTAAATGAATTCTTACACAATCACATATTACTTGACCTAATAACACTACTATGTGAAAACAATAATGTTTTCTGTGGTTTGGATATTTTAAAAGTACATATGAAACACTGAAGGGGCAATATATACAACATTATCATTACATCATTACTGTGTTTTCAAAAGGCAAACCATGTCAAAAAAAAAGCACAGTTCAGCATTTTGCTCATCCTTAAGTCTAAACTTCCAGTGTACCTCAATGCCAAATGTCATGGACTACCAGCTGCCAACGCAAAAACTTCTTTTGACATCAGTTAGAACAACATGTGAAAATCAAAGACACATATGTTTCAAATCGTGCCAAATCTCCTGTCATTCAAAAAATTCAGCAGACTCTCATGGACATAAGATGAAGTTAAGAACAAAACTCAAAAGAACTAGGTATTTTTCACTTTATTTTTGTTACTAAAATTTTAAGCTACAATTTTATATTAATTAGGTTGCCTGTTTTAGTTTATCAAAAAAAAATAGAGACTGAAATCTTAAAATCACAGTAAGTGATTTATCTAAATAAATATATACTTAAGGACTAAAAAAAACAAACTGAGTTAATGATCTGAAAAGCCTGATTGTTCCTTTGGAACCATTATACATTATCACAGAATGCATATAATATGTAATTCATCAAAATATATAATAACCTAATGTACTTATAGTTTACTGGCATATTAATAGATGTTCCCAAAACATCCAAATATAGCTGTACTACAGACTAAGAAAATAATTCCGAAGTGCAAAGGCAATTTTAAGAGTAAGCATTTATCTACCATATCTGAACCATTAAAAACACTAATTAATAATCTGTCAACTCAAATAGGGTTGATGTAGCCTTTAGAAATATAGTACACATACATATTTAGGGTGTTTCCAAAATATAATTTTGCTTCATCAAATCTAAGACACCATCACTTATAAGACTCAAGATGAATTAGCTGTTATCATAAAGGAAAAAAAACTCTGCCAACTATACTCTGACAGGATATCAATTTTTAGAAGCATCCTGATTTCAAAAATGTTCAAATATATGGAGGAAACAAACTGAGAATCAACAAAACAGTAACGATGAACTAAAATATATCCACTATTGGTTCTTCACGTGTATCATTTTAAAATGGACACGTTAAATATTGTGACACAGCACTTCAAGTCACTTTGGAACATGAATATGACCTTTTGCCTAACAAACTAACTCCCACATTATCCTTTGACTCCTTAAGGATGTGTGTGCTCAGTCACTCAGTCACGTCCAGCTCTTTGCAACCCCATGGACTGTAGCTCACTAGGCTCCTCTGTCCACGGGATTTTTCAAGCAAGAATACTGAAGTGGGTTGCCATTTCCACCTCCAAGGGATGTTCCTGACAAGGGATAGAACCCAGATCTCCTGAACTGGCGGGCAGATTTTTTTTTTTACCACTGAGCCACCTGGGAAGCCCTCGTTAAGGATACGTTCATGTATAATAAAGTAGAGCATAATGAATAAAGCACACATGAGGAAGCTGTTTCCTATTTGCCATATTTGCAAATACATCACTAGAAAATTCAACTAAACAACTGAGAATCTTTGGAACATTCTCCACAGCAATGATTATGAGAGAAACACTGTGGAATTAAAAGGACCCATGTTTGAATAAGAGCCTGCCACACACTAGTTACATGATTCTGGGCAAACCGCTTACCATCTCTGAGCCTCAGGGTTTTCACGGATATAAACAGAACTAATACCTCCTTCTTAGAAATACTGTGAGAATTAAATGAAATAAGGTATTATAAACATTCTTAATAGAGTATCTGCGCAGTGTACATGTTCAATAAATATTTCTTTTCCCTCTTCTCACTACCAAGCTACTGCAAAACCATATAAAAGCTAACAAATAATTGACTCCAGATCAATCTGATATACATATTTAAGGTTGCTGATAGCTCTTTGAAAATCATTTTACATTATTACAAAATGCATATAGCATCCAGTTACATATAATTAGATCCACAAGAAGATAAAGTTCCATTAAGAGGAGGAATTTGTCTGTTTTGTTCACTGCTGCATCTCTAGCATCCAAAACAATGCCTAGGACATACTAAGCACTCAGCAAGTACTTTCGAATGCATTAAGATTTCAAAGAACTTTGAACTTCCAATTCCACACTAAATTTTAACTTGGTAACAACTCAATGAAATCAGAAGTAAAACACTATTTTCTTCCACATCTTTCATCCTAAAACTTACTGACCACAACAATGTTAATCAGTAACATTCTAACTAATTCAACAACTATTTATTGATTATCTACCATCAGAATAAGACACTGCTAGGTACTGAGAAAAAAAAGTAAGTAATATTAGAAACAACTACTGTCTTCAAAGGAAGACAAAAGAAAAACAAACATGAAATTAGATATGATCAGGTTTCAAAATAAACCATAAAGACAATCATTTTGCCCTGAAGAAGTAAAAATTAAAATAATTTAGAACAAGATTACAAAAAAATAAAACAATGTAGAAGACTATTGGAATCAAGAGATCATATAATGGAAGGTGATCTTTAGGGGTGTAACATGCTAATCCAGAGGGACTAACCATTGTCCATAAGACAATGTTGTATATTTTAAACACTCTCCCCATGTGAACTCTATAGATTACAAACTGAAGATTATTAGCTGTCTAAAGCAGAGGTGAAATATGTCACTCAATGTCAAGCTATGCATACGTCAAATATGTCCACTCAACTGGACATGAACAATCAAGATGTTAAGTCTAGAATAACTCTAGGTCAGCCTACCTTAGCACCTGTTCAACATATTTACTGATGCTCTTCTGTGTCACGCCCTGTGCAAAGCATCTGAGTGTACAAAGACATTAAGAAACACACCTATCACAAAAAGCTATTAAAGGATGTAACACTTAATTTAGATTGCAGTGATCTATTTGTGCTTCTGCAATTACAACCATTCTACAGGTTAAATTCATGGATTGAAAGATGGGACAAGATAGTCTACTAGAAAAGATCCAGTCCCTAAACTGCACTTTGCTTACTTGAAAAAATGGTAAGGAAAAAAAAAGTTTCTGCAAAATGAATAGATGATCTTTGTGGAAAAGTTGAAAAACACAGAAAAGCATAAAGAATTCTACTTTCACTACTGAGAGGTAACGATTATTTAATGTAAATGTTTGATCTTTATTCATTCACTATTTTTTCCCTATATGAATGAACTTTGAGAGAAAAACCTAAGAACATGTTATACTGCTACTTTTCAATCTGCTTTATAAATTTAATATATTGAAACTGAAAGTCACTCAGTCATGTCCGACTCTGCAACCCCATGGAACCATGGAATTCTCTAGCCAGGATACTGGAGTGGCTAGCCTTTCCCTTCTTCAGGGGATCTTTCAGTAACATTTCCATATTATTAGGTATTCTTCTAAAACATGATTTATAATAATTATATGGAATTCTATCACATGGAACTACAGCATAATTTAACCATATCATCTGTTATTGAATATTTCAACTGCTTACAATTCTGTCTCACTTGGAATAATACTGCAAATTAAAGCACTGAGTATTTAAATAGTGGATATAGAGAAGTTTCTCACAGATGATTCCAACTACTAAATGAAAAAGCAATAACAAAATTAGAATATCTCTATTTTGCAACCCCAAATAAACTAATATAGCATTGAGTATCAAAAACTGCAAACATCACAAAAAAATAAACAAAGGCAACATACAGATGGCCAATAGGCATATGAAAAGATGCCCAACATTGTTAATTACCAGAGAAACATAAATCAAAATGAGGTGGTATTGCCTCACACTGGTCAAAATGGCCATCATTAAAAAAATCTACAAATAATAAATGTTGGAGAAGGTATGGAGAAAAGGGAACCCTCCTACAATGTTGGTGGAAATGTAAATTGGTAGAGTCACAATGGAGAACAGTATGGAGTTCCTTGAAAAACTAAAAATAAAGTTACTATATGATCCAGGAATCCCACTCTTAGGCATATATCTGAAGAAAATTCTAATTCAAAAAGATACATATACCTCAGTGTTCACAGCAGCACTACTTAAAATAGTCAAGACATGGAAACAACCTAAATTTCCATCAACAAATGGATAAAGATGTGGTGCATATATATATATATATACGCACACATATATATAGAATGGGATATTACTCAGTCATTAAGAAGAATTAAATAATGCCATTTGCAGCAACATGAATGGACTCAGATTATTTTACTAAGTGAAGTAAGTCAAAGACAAATATATTACATCACTTGAATGTGGAATATAAAAAATTAAACAAATGAACTTATTTAAAAAACAGAAACAGATGCAAAGACAGAGAAAACAAACTTATAGTAACCAAAGAGGAAAGGGAAGGAGGACAAATTAGGCATTTGGGATTAGCAGATACAAATTACAATATATAAAACAAACAAAGTCCAACTGTATAGCACAGGGAACTATATTCACTATCTTCTAATAAACTATAATGGAGGAGAATCTGAAAAAGAATATATCTATATATCACTTTGCTTTATACCAGAAACTAAGACTATATTATAAATCAACTAAACTTTAATTAAAAAAATAAAGAAACGCAGACATATTGATCTACCTGATAAAAGAACATAACACAATCTACAAAGCAACCCTGCAGGGAGGGAAGAAAATTTTTAAACAAAAATTTTAAACCATTAAGCCTATAGATTCAACTGTCAAATTGTAGAAAACACAAAGAGAATAGAAGAGCATGTTAAACTATACCATGGGGGTATAATCAATAAAATCAAGACTGGGAAATTATAAGACTAAAACTCCTATTTTTTTTTTTCAACAAAAAGGTATGAGGGAAATAAATAAATAAATAAAACAACCAAATTGTAATGGGTAGACTTTACATGCATTCATAGTCAAACAAACCATTTGGATATATGATAGTAAAGAATTATTGTTAATATTGTTAATTTCTGTTATAACATGGTGATATGGAGTTTTTAAAAAGAATCCTGGTTTCCTATAGGTAAACACTGAAATATTTACAAGTATAATAACATGTCTTGGATTTACTTCAAACAATACATGAGGGAGATGGAACTTCCCTGGTGGTCCAGTGGTTAAGACCTCATCTTCCAATGTAAGGGGTGCTGGTTCTTGGTTGAGAAACTAAGATCCCACATGCCCCAGAACCAAAAAAGCAAAACATAAAACAGAAGCAGTACTGTAGCAGATTCAATAAAAACTTTAAAAATGGTACACATCAAAAACAAAAAAAATATGTGAGGGAAAAAGATAATGGAGGTAAGAATGGGACGAGGTTGGTCAGGACAGGGTTGGTCAAGTTTGGGATTCTACTATTCTATCTTGTGTAGTATGGCTCAAAATTCACCCTAATTAAATTTTGAGGGAGAGAGAGAACCCACGAGTGAGCAGCCATGTGGAGGGGTATAGGAAGCATGAAGGGAAGATGTTCTGTGGGGATCATCTTTGTATGTATATCTTTATGTATGCCTGACTAATTCCTTAGTGTTAATTCCTAAAGGCAAAATATTTGGGAAAAAATCTTTCTAAGGCTTTCAAGATATTTTTTCTAAAACGATCTGAAATTTTGTACTAGTTTACACTCCTCCTAGCAATGTGAATAGTAGTATGCATTTTCCTCTGTGTTCACCAACATAAATATGTCCTAAGTGAAGAAACTTTAAGCATAATTTGACAATGTCTAGTTTTAATGTGAACATGAGCAGTAACATTTATCCTATAATCCTACACATTACATAGTATTATTGAGCATTTATAAATGTTTCTCTGCCATATATAAAAATCATTTCTAGGTCATGAGAAAATAAGAAAAATTAAGTCATGGGTAAGCAATTCATCATTTTTGTTTGGATCCCACCTCCCTCCCTCAAATGACATCTTCAACTCAAATAAATCTTGAAATTTAAGCAAGAGAGATTAATATTTACTTTTCTTTACAAACCTTACATAATATATTTAGGAGAAAATTAATTCAGTGAAAATGATTAATTTCATTTTATAGTCAAAGCCTATAGCATGAATGCAACAATACAACAAAATATTGCTTATCACAAATAAGTCAAATAGGATAATACAGAATACCTGAATCTAGGAAAACTTATTTATTTTAGTATTTTTCTTTTGCTGTAAATTCTATCACTTGTGTAATACCCTAGTATTCACTCAGGTTTCCTGAAGTAGTATATCGTCTCATGGCACTTTAACCTAGGAACAGTCAGGCTCGTGGTGGCAAAGCTTCCAATATTATACACTCTCGTTTTTAAATCAGGGCAGACACCTGAGACAAAAACTGTCCCCAAAGCCGCCTACAACCGCGACATGCTGGTCACTCTTTCTTGTCAAGGCTGATTTATTGCCTCCTTGCTGTTCAATTTCACATTTTGTCCTCATCATATCCCTGGCTCATGATCATTCTATGCTGACCCTTGTAGGGCAGGCAGGGAATATTGATAAAACAATTATCTGTTAGCCGTTCATTTGATTTTCCATTTCAATTACGGATTGCACGAGGCAAAAGGAAAAAGATTGCATCATTGATTTTTCTACCTTACAACAGTACAGAGTTGCTTTGATGGTAATAAAATGAATGCAACTCAACCATGCTTTTAAAGGTCATATTTTTTGTTTTAGTGTATTTTTTTCAAACCTTAACATATGCAACTGTACACATTCTATAAGGGAGAATTACCCTTAAAAATCAAGATGAGTTGTTGCTAGCTAAGAAAAAATATAAGTGAAAATGCTTCGCAAGAGTCTGAACCATTTCACAGCTGCATCCACATTACAGAGCAAAGGACTTTCTGGAAAGGCATACTGGTTAGGGCATGTCCAAAGTTTTCTGAAAGATTTAGGTACAGAAAGCAAAGCAAGCCATCAAAATCTTCCTGAAGGACTGAAATAAAAACCACAATGTCCTGCTTTCTGATTAAAATAGTTACATAGTAACAGTAGTTTCTTCAGTTCTTATAATATGCAAGAAGCAGTTTGAGGGCTTTTTTTTTTTTTTAAAAGCATATTATACTACTAACCATAACCATGTTTAAACCTCACCTATCTGAAAGGCTGATAATGTGCTATTGCTAGCCAGTGATCCAGGACGGTCACAGTCAGAGAGAAATGGTGCTGAACCTACTAAACTTCATTACGGTTCAGCGAATGGTACAGCTCCAGGGGATGTTCACATGGCCGACCTTAAGAAAAGTTCAGCCTTTGATCAAGGTTTAGTGTTCCTGGAGCAGCAATGGTACAGGAAAGGGTTTCCATTTTCTGTGCCATAAGGTGCTGGTGTTGATCTTCTTAAAGCCCCAGAGTTTTCTTCCAAGACTGGATTATGCTCAGCAATTAAGGTAATGAACTAGCTGAGGTAACAAAGCATAATGATCTCTTTTGTCCTTTGAATTCTTATGAACTCCACTCACTCACAATAGTATGGCATGCAAAGCTTTTTCAAACCCTGTACTGCTTAAAACTATGTAAAAATGATTACTTCCATTATGCCTTCATGGTTTGACATTTTTAATTTAAACACCTGTAATATTTAAGCATACTTTTCAAAACCAAAATACCCACTCAAAGAATGCTAGCTTATATTCTGGTAATATTTTGACATTCTATATAGTATATTTTAATGCCTGAGAAGATAATGTGATGAATCCATTATAAATATATCAAAATATGTATACCCAGGACTTTTACTTGATTTTTTGTTTTTAAACACTAAGATTTATAAAAGCTAGCATTCTGATATGTAAAACAATCATTTATAAAGCATAATGCCAGTGTTAACACTCTTCAAGTTCAATGTGACCTAAAAATATAAAAGCAAAAAAAAAATCTAAATTATAACAGAAAACTTCTTTAAAAATGAACTCTTTAATGTTATATTTAGTATATTTTCCCCTAACCGAAAACCTCTTTTAGAAAAAGATATTTTTGTGTGGAAATAGCATTTTCTAGAATTTATTGTCACTTCCTTTTATTTTACAAATATCTTTTTTAAAAACATCTGGGCCCTATTTTTTACATTTTCTCAAATCTTTGCATGTTATAAACCTTTACCACTGCAGAATCTGCTGCTCTCTGATCTTTCATCTTAACACATTTCCAGCCCCAAATTTCACTTCAATCTCACCTCATCTCTCCATACTACATTAACCCCTGGCAATTGCCTTCCAAATGACCCCATTAAGCTGTAATTGCCTCAGCAGGCCTGCACTTTCGCTTGTAATTCTGTACCTCTCATCTCCCAGACGTTCTCTCAGCATCATTTCATGTTCTGGCTCCCTTCACTGAGCTCAGCTTATGACCTCGCTGCACCATGGCCGAAATGACTACTAAAAGCATAACAGAGACGGAATTCCATTACTTATTTTTAAAAGTTCTCTGGTGCCCTAATGTAATATTCTTTCGGGACTGTTGTCAAGGATACCAAGCACCGGCCATTAAAACCTTTTGTTTTCCAAGGCATTCCGTCTTTTATTAATAAATAAAGATAAAGATAATGTGCATCCAGCCGGTGGAAAGTCAGGGTATGTTTGCAATTTTCTCTCTCTATTCCAACCTTATTCTGCCCATAATGTTTAGGAAATAGAGATAATAGAAAAAGCCTTTTTAAAATTCTACATGTGCCCCATATGATCACACCAGAACCAAAATAATATAGGTAAGAATTAATTAACATATACATTTAAAGGTTTGAGAACCATGCTTTTAAAATCTTATGTAAATTATACACTCATTTTTAAGTAATCATATGGAGACGTTTATGCTGTTAGTTTATAAACAAAATTCGCAATCACTCCATGTTAGAATGTCAGTCTCTTATGGATAAATGAAACTCCCAGCAGACAGTCTCAAAACACTAGAAACAAATAACAAGGAAAACCTAGGCTTGTGGATATTTTAGAGAAGCCTATATTAATCAAGGTTAAGAAAAAGGACAAGAAAATATCTTAATATTTTAGGACGGGGAAATTAGATAAGTCAATCAGGCACTATTAGAAGGAAAAAGGTGAAACTTCTCTATCATGAACACTAAAACAGCCTCAGTTACAACTCAGTACAAAGCTAGAAATGACACAAAAATGGAAGGGTTGAATTTGTATACATGGAAGACTACTCTCCCCACCACCACCACCAAAGTCGAAGACTGGGATCATATTTGAAACAAATTTGAAATTTGAAACTGGCAAATTCAAACATCAGTAAACCAACCAATCCGCCCCACTCCCACATTCAGCAATTTTAAAAGGCCTTCAAGAACACAACACAATCAAAAGGCCAACAGAAAGCAAAAACCACAAAATTGAGCGAGGATGAGTCTTCAAATTGAAGTTGCATGAAGAAGAGCTTTGGCAACTAATCCCCATAATCTTGGTCAATATTGACCTGATTTCCCCTAAAATTCAACTGCCCTGGCCTAAAAACTGCCCTGTGCATTTCTGCTAAAAACTGCCCTGTCCTCTCCTACCAATGAACACCATTAAGCTAATACACTCCGCTAAGTGCCTCCAAAAGCACATTTTCTTTAAAACTGAAGCTGCTGTTTTCTGGACTAGACCGCATTAAATGCAAAATAAAAACACTAAGTGTGTAAATTTCTCCTTACTGGAAGGCTGAGAAAGACTGAATGGAGAGGGGTGAATTCTTTTATGCATGTAATAGTTCAGGAAACTGATATGATGTCAACATGAATGTGTTCTACAATAAAATTGGGTGTCAGAGCCAGAATAGATTCACTGTCTCTGCAGGCCAGAGCATGGCCACTGTTGCCTAGAATTGAGTAAAGTTGTCAACTGAACTGATGTTTAGCTTCAGTAAGAAGGTCTGAAAGAGAAGAGCCAACATAAAGAAAACTCGCTGAAACAACTTTTTACTTTAACAAACAGCTGATACCTCTTACCCTACCTAAAGGAGGTCAGTTACTTTCTCATTTGAAGGCAGAAGATAAATTGACATGTCATCAACAAATAAAGATATAAATGAATATCTTCAAAATTAGATCTTGACACAATATAAGAAAATACATGCTTTCTGAATTAGGAATCTCATAAAATCATTTCGTATTTCAGACAGGGCATACTGTCTTAAATTTTTCATCTAGATTCTTATTAACAGTGCATTAAAAACTTCACTAAAAAGCAAAAGCTCTGACATCAAACTATTTCCACCCACTTAAAATGGTCCATGCTTTAATGATATATTTTACTCCAGTATTATATTTTACTCCAATATTTTTCTAAAGTTAATTCTAACATCCAAAACAGTTAAGAGATTAACTTAATCTCTATTCTGTAACCAGGACAATGAAGTCTGCCACAGTAAAGGAAACACAGCCCACCAAACGGCATTGTGAACAAAAGCTGGCTGTACGTACTATAGGCACTGCTAGCTCAAGACCAAAACAAGTTGTACACAGTAGACTTATACTCCAGAGACTTCACTCTTTTCCTTATTCTCTGTCACTGAACAAACTGAGGTAAGACAACACTCTAGGGATGAAATAGCAAAGAGGAGGAAAAGCAGAGTGGTTATAAATGTCCTGCTGCAATGGTTAGGTACATAAAAATCCAGCCATGCATTTCTCTGGTGCCTACCATATCAGAAGTCTAAAGCAAAAAACACAGTACCTAGGGGGTGCTAGATTAACAGAAACAAGAATAATCTACAACATTTCTCCTATCCCCACAGAACTAAGCATCAACTAAGTTTGATTTTAAAAACACTGCAACAAAACATTTGAGTTTTCAACAATGAGAATAAATTTAATTATATGTAATCACCTAATCATTCAAATGGTTTATTAATAGAATCTAAGGCTTTGGGCTTAGAATGCAGATAGAATTTGGTAACAAGTCCAAGCTCTACTACTTAATAGCTAGGTGATCTTGGAAAATTTATTGAATCTTCCAGACCTTAGTTTCATCAGCTGAAAAAAACAGGAACAATCAACCAAACCACAGTTGATTCATGTAAGAGCTTATCACAGCCCCTAGTATACGGTGGGCGCTAATAAATGTCAGTATATAATAATGCAATAATTTCTAAATAATAATATAGTTAGATGCTATGTAAGAACTGAACTAACAGTAACAACCTGAACAATTTAAAATGCAACAAGCAAATAATTCCACAAAGGAAGTACATTTTTGTTCAAACCCTTATCTTGACTCCTTATAAAATGTTTTTTGTGGCAATTCAGTTAGAATGAGATTCAAAAGAAAGAGTAAGAACAAAGAAACTGCCCTGTAATAGAAATACTTCCTATCTTTGCCTTTCACCCCGTACATGTATACAACCTCCCAAAAGGCCATATAGCATATTTTAAAACTAACATTTTTCAAATGAAAAATACTTTATAGAAAAATACAATACACTACTCATAAAATTATAGTCAATGCACCAAGAAGATCAAGGAGTTAGGAAAGAAAAATGGCCATTCTTTAAAGGAAAGGAGAAAAATTTACTTGGAGATTTAGCTATCGCTAAGGGATAAATGTGTGCTACGAGTCACTAATAAGCCCCTAATGCATTCGTAACTAATAATATAAAAGCCAAGCAGAAAAGATGTGAAAAAAGATGCTACCTATTGTTAGATACTGTCTATAACAAACAACTGTTAAATACCAATGTAAGGAGGACAGCATTATTTGTATGTGATCAGAAGAATACTATTAAATAATTGCACTTTAGATAGCATCAACAAAACAGACACATTTTCAGTGCTATAAAAAAAAAAAGCTCCATCCTGGAAAAATTCCTCCTTTATTCCAAAGTTGTTGCTATCTACAGAAAAATTTTTCTGGAAGACATTTTAAATAACAGCATAATAATAGACAAGTTACAATTATTTATTTTACTACCTTCTTTATTATTTAAGATAAAAAGCCAAAGGATAGACCTGTGAACACAGCATAAAAACAAGCCCTCTGTCCATGACCAAATTTACAAGAAGGCATCTGAATAGCCCCCTGTCCAAAGTGCTCCCTGTAGCCCAGGAACGAGCATCACAAAACAGATGGGTAACAGAATACTGCACTGATCTAGCAAAGCTTTTGCTTTATACTAAGAATTTTAAGCCAGCAAAATACTTCAAAAGGGAGTATAAATATATTAGGTGTCAAGAGTTCGTTATCTACATTCCATAAACAGGAAGGTCACTGAAAATACAATCTTGGAATGTTTAAGAATCACCAGCCAATATTTTCCCATTCTCTTATCCGATCTTCAAACTTTCACTTCTTATTCACACCATGTATATACTTGGATGTTATACAGTCATGCAAAACTAAACACATTGAAAACATCTCCCCTAACCCTACCAGAGTCAGCAGGACCTATATGTTCTCTGGTTTCCAAGCTTTTAAACTCCCCGTAAATCTTTGGCTTTTCTCTCTTGTCTGCTCATGTTAAATCTTGTTAACTTTTACTGTGTAAGAAGTTATAACTGTTCATCTAACATAACTAGAGTTTACAACTACCTGGTAATTGGTGCTTGCCTCTATCCTCAATCTTTCCATTTATCCTTTACTTTTGAGAATCCTGTTTCTCAAGAATTATTTCCCACGTAATCCTTTGGAATGGGGAGATAAAGAATATAAGAGCAAAATTAGCATTTCTTGAGCATTTAATATATCTCAAGAACTCCTCTGTATTCTCTTATTACCACATTCAATCTCAAGTTAAATGTAAAGTGAGTTACATGTTGAAGGGGTGGGAAGGGTGAAAGGAAAGACAAAATATTTGGTTTTATTAAGTTATTTCTTTATCCATCCTTACTTTTGAATCTCACTATAATTGAAGTAACACAAAAAGCATATTAATCTATCTACAGACTTGTAGAAGTGACAGATTTTCTGAATTTAAGTACATTTCTCTTTATATATCATGTTGCTTCTTGATTTTTCAGACCTACAAAAATGAGGCTCAACTGGTTCTCAAACTTATCATTAACAGTTGAGCACCTACTATGTGCAATACACTTGGTGGTGGTGATCTGGTCACTAAATTGTGTCTGACTCTTGCAACCCCATGGACTGTAGCCCTCCAGGCTCCTCTGTCCATGGGATTTCCAGGCAAGAATACTGGAATGGGTTGCCATTTCCTTCTCCAGGGGATCTTCCCAACCCAGGGATTACACTCATGACTCTTGGATTGCAGGTGGATGCTTTACTGCTGAGACACCAGGGAAGACCACAAGGCACTTGGCTATATGCATTTATGCCTAATTTCATATAATCATCACAACCACTCTCTGAGGTTAAGCACTAGAATTATCACCAGTTGAGAAATTTTAAAAGTAACAAAGAGAAGTTATAAGATTACTTCTTCAAGACAACCTAGCTGAGAAGTATGAAACTGGGACCCAAATCCATGCTGACTCCAAAGTCCATATTCTAAACCATTTCTCTCCCATGAGTGTTAAGCTCCTCAAAAAACCTCCATCTTATCATGCTGCTTTCAACTTTTTCTTCTATATTGGCAAAATTTTTTCATCCCTTACAGATGACTTCCCTGAAAACTCTAACATTCTCCCAAAAAACACATCCAATTCCTTTCTACCTTCAAAATTCTACCTTATTCTCTTAATAAAATCTTCTTAGATTAGCACAATACATTTCTAGTCTAAACGATACAGTGCCAGCTCCCATTCCTGGACCTTGTTCTTTCCAAATATTTTGTACTTTGGTACAAAGAGTGAGAATTGAACCATAAAGAAGGCTGAGTGCCAAAGAACTGATGCTTTCGAGTTGTGGTGTTGGAAAAGGCTCTAGAGAGGCCCTTGGACAAGATCAAACCAGTCAATCCTAAAGGAAATCAACCCTGAATATTCATTGGAAGGACTTATGCTGAAACTAAAGCTCCAATATTGTGTCCGCTTGATACAAAAAGCTGTCTCACTGGAAAAGATCCTGATGCTGGGAAAGACTGAGAGCAGGTGAAAGGGGTGACAGAGGATGAGACGGTTGGATGGTATCACCTGCTCAATGGACGTCAGTTTGAGCAAACTCCAGGAGAGACTGAAGAACAGGGAAACCTGGCGTGCTGCAGCCCAAGGGGTCGCAAAGAGTCTTAGAGACTAAAGAACAACAACAAACAGCTAGTGTTATGTATATCAATTCCTGGACATTAGCAGAGTCAAATTTAATCTCATGAATAACAAAGAACAGCAAGATGCAACACTAGCAAACAGACAACTCTATGTATGTAGATAACTTGGTTATATCCTAAGTGTGAGATTTGGTAGGAGATTTTTCATTCTTGCCAAGACTATCCTCCTATCATTTCTCATTTATAGTCCAACTCTTCCTGTCTACCAAAGCATGTCTGAAGTTTCTGATGATATGCAGGAGTTGTAAGATGAGCACTACAAATGGGAAGCACTTTGTAGTTTAGTGCAGCAATTGTTCATACATGGTATTGGCTCAGCTAGTAGAATGTTTCCACCGTATCAACAGGCTAGCACCAACCAAGGGTGCATTTTTTATTTGCTGTCTCTTGGAAAAACTTAAAAAAAAAAAAACCACTATGAACATTCTTGATACCCTCACTATTTTGAAAAACCAACTGCAAAATAATTCAAAATGGCCTTTTATCAACTTTAATTATTAGCTTCTATATTTTTTGTTTTAATTTTAATGTATATTGTTAGACAGCATCACCACTCAGTGAACATGAATCTGAGCAAACTCCGGAAAGATACTGGAACAGAGGAGCCTGTTGTGCTGCAGTCAACAGGGTCTCAAAGAGTCAGACACAAATTAGCAACTGAACACCACCAACAAAAGATAAAACAGTTCAAAATACAAAAGGTATAGTATTTTTAAGTTGTTTTCCTATTCCTGAATGCAAACACCTTGTTTTCCTCAAGAAGCAAATAATTTCACGTGTTTCATACGTGTGCCTCGAGATATTTTTACATAATACATGTATACATACACATACACATACTATTTTAAATACACAAAGTAAATATATATTTCTATCATTTTATTCCTTTATTAATACATATACACACTGTTCTATTCCTTAATTTCTTGATTTAAAGTATTTTGGAAACTTTCTATATTAGTGCATAAAGGGCTTCATCATTCTGTTTTATGGATTATATAGTATTACATTGAATGAGGTGACATAATTTATTTAATGAGTTCCCTACTAATGAACATTTAGATTATTTCCCAGCTTATACTATTCTAACAAGTGCTATTAAGTATTCTTGGATATATATATATATATATATATATATATATATATATAAGATTTTTATTTGCAAATAAATATAAAAGCTAAATTCTAAGAATTGCAACTGCTGGCTCAAAGGATTATATACATTAAAATTTTTCTTCTGAAATTTATTCATTTTTTATAGTTATATTTTCCTAGTGTTCCCAAGAAATTATTGACATATATCACTGTATAAATTTAAGGCATATATCTTGTGATGTGATTATCACAATGATTCAAGATAACATCTATATTTTCATACCAATACAATAAAACAAAAGAGAAAAAAAAGGAAAAAATTTTCTCCTTCTGATGAGAGCTCATAGCATTTACTCTCTTAACAACTTTCCTACATATCACACAGCAGGGTTAGTGATCGTCATGTTGTAATATATTACTAAAATTTTGATTGATATTGCCATACTGCCCTCCAAAGAAGGTTATAACAGTTTCTACCAGCAATTTGTATGAGTGTCTGTCCCTATACCCTTCTCATCACACTGATATTATGCTTTTTGATCTCTATCAATCTGATAGATTTTAAAACTGGTAGTTCAGTGCAGGTTTACTTTCTTTGGACTCCGAAAAGTCAGCAGAACACAGTGGTTAAGCATGTGGGTTCTGGGGCTCTCTCCTGGCTCTCTCACTCACTCGGTTCTACATTCATTGTGCAGCCATGGGACAGTAACTTAGCCTCTGTGACTCTACTTCCTTATAAGTCATATGGGGCAATAATACTCCAATTTCAAATGTTCTTATGAAAATTAGATGAATTAATACATATTAAGTACCTAGAACTGTGCTTGGCACACAGTAAACACTAGTTAATGGTAGTCATTTTTTCTTATTTTGAGTAAGGATTGGCAATTTTGTTTGCATGGTTAATAGTTATTTCTACTGCTTTGCCTGTTAATTTTTTCATATCTTTTGTCCTTATTTTATTGGATTAGAATCCAAAATATAAAGAACTGCTACAAATCAACAAGAAGAATAAGCCTAAGATAAAAACAGGCAGAGGATGTAAATAGGTCACAAAAAGAGTAAAAACAATTAGTCTACTATAAGTCTTAACCACTACCACAACAGCATTCTCACCTTAAAAAGTTATCAAAAGATGATGTTTCTGGAGTTCTTGCTTCTGTAATTGCCTCTCTAGCTACATTTCTGAGTCTCGGTTCATATACATTCTTCTCTCATAGAAACTTTCTCAAACATTCACAATACTAGGCACGCTCTGAAATTATTCTACTTTACTTATTTTTCTTTGTCTGTCCCTCTGCACCAAAGTGTGTGATCTTTGAGGGCAGCATAATTGTCAGCTATGTTCACTGCTGATTTCCCAGCATCTAGAAAAATCTCTGGTTCAGACAAAGCAAGCAATAGTTACCTGACTGATGACACTGTTTAAAGTTAAACTGAAATTGGAACCCTCATAGAGCACAAATGGGAAAATAGTATAGCCATTTTGGAAAAAAAGTCTGGCAGTCCCTCAAAGGTTAGCATGGAGTCACCTTACCACATGATGCAGCAATTCCACTCCAAAGTATATATAGCTAAGAAAAGTAAAACTATATGTCCACACAAAAACTTGTACGAGAACGTTCTTAACATTATTCATAACATTAAAAAAAGTGTAACAACCCAAGTCTCTATCAATTGATAAATGGATAAATAAAATATTCACTCAATGGCAAATTATTCTTCAATATAAAGAATGAAATGTTGATATATACTGCAACATGAAAGAACCTTGAAAACACAATGCTGAGTTAATCACAAAAGACCACATATTGTATGATTTCATGGATTTGTAATGTCAACAACAGACAAACCTACAGAGATAGAAAGTAGATTAGTGGTTGCCTAGAGCTGGAGGTAAAGGGAGAATCGGTAGTAAATGGGTATAAGGTTTCTTTAGGGAGGTGATGAAAATTTTCTAAGATTAACTATTGTGATTGTACACAATTCTGTGAATATGCTCTAAAAAAACACTGAATTATCCACTTTAAGTGGGTGAACTGTATGGCATGTGAATTATATCTCAATAGAGCTGTTGTTTTTTTAAGTTAAACTGAACAAAATTTAAACTGAATTCTGATGTTTGACACCCAAGGAATAGAGATATCACTACTACTTTGCTGCAACTGCTGTTTGAAAATGGGAAGAAAAGAATAAGGGGAGGAAGGAAAGGAAAACATCCCTTTCTTGAAGTGCTAAAACCATCCTGTTGCCTACAAAGATTATTCATAGATAATCCAATTGCATTTTTTTCTTCTCCAAAAGTAGAAACTGATATAGAACTGTAAAATACCTGTCTTAAACCTCATCTGTAGCAAAGTGGACCCACATCTCCACAAACCATTACTCGATAGGCCTAACACTGCTTCCTGGCATAATGCTAAGACAGGCGAGGATGTCAGCAAAAGCCAGCTTTCACTGGTGACTCAGAACACTGCTGAGGAGTTCAGGTAGCAGGCAGGACCGTGTTCCATTATGCAATACCATTCTGGCACCTTCCTAGGAATCTGAAAGTCACATACATTTTATAGTAGCATATGCTTTAATTCCTTCGTCTTTAAAAAAAAAACAAGGACAAGATGCCTTTTAAATATCATTCTCAACCTATTAAGCTACTGTTTTACAAAATTATAGAAAATTCTTTACAGATATCCTATAATCAGCACACTTGTTTTCAGAGCATTAACCTGAGTGTAGACAAGATAGATTTGTTTCTTATGCCCCAATCTAAAACTTTTTGGTAAAATAAGCTGCCTATGCAAGTCTTGTTACAAAAAGTTCTGAAAAAGTTAAGTATGCTGCAAATAGGAAGGCACAAGCCTTGGAGCCCGATAAGTTCTCAGTTTGAAACCATTACTGTCACTTACTAGCCAAATACTCTTTAGGCAAGTTACTTAACTTTGCTAACGCTCAGTTTTCGAACCTGTAAAAACAAAACAACACAAATTTGTGGTGGTATTATGAGGATTCAGTAAGAAAATGTAATATTTTCATCGTCACCAGCATTCTTGGCATATTGCTGGAAGGTATTGCTATAAGCTGGCACTTCCCTTGTAGCTCAGTTGGTAAAGAATCGGCCTGCAGTGCAGGAGACCCAGGTTCGATCCCTGGGTTGGGAAGATTCCCTGGAGAAGGAAATGGCAACCCACTCCAGTATCCTTGCCTGGAAAATCTCATGGACAGAGGAGCCTGGTGGGCTGCAGTCCATGGGGTCGCAAACAGTCAGGCACAACTGAGCGACTAACACTTACTTATTGCTGTAAATATTAATTTCTTCCCTGCTTATTCCTCTTGCTAATCATACCTCAATAATTAGCACCCAACAATAAAGCTCAAAAGAAAACTTTCTAAGTCAAGCTGTATACCAGAGCATCACAGAGACAAAATCATACAGTACTTAAGGTGACAGACTCTGGAATTTTCAGAAATAAGAACACAGCAGTGTCATTATTTTTTTAAATGTCACCCAACTTCATCATCATAACCAGACAGAGCAATCAGGGAAGAATAACCTACACATGACGTCTTCAACAAAAGTAGGTGACAAGGATTCTTCCCCCAAACCCTAGAATATAGAATGTGTTAGTCACTCGGTCGTGTTTGACTCTTCGCGACCTCATGGACAGTAGCCCACCAGTCTCCTCTGTCCATGGAATTCTCCAGGCAGGAATATTGGAGTGGGCAGCCATTCCCTTCTCCAGGGGATCTTCCCAATCCAAGGATCAAACCCAGGTCTCCTGCACTGCAGGTAGATTCTTTACTCTCTTGAGCCTACAGGGAAACCGAGAATACAGAAAGGTGTGGCCAAACATCCAACAACAGCAATGGCGATGGCAAAAAGAAGTTCAGAGGAACAGCCATGGAATCCACAACTCACCAAAAAAAAAAAAAAATCACTCCCAGAGAAAAGGACCAATGCTGTGTGGGACCTTAGGCAAGTGAAGGCTGAGAACAACTACTGAGATGAAAGGAGTCCACTCAGGTTCCAAGTCATGGAGGAAACCAATCTTAAAAACTGAAGATTTATTAATTAAATGATATAACTGTCTATCAATCCAATCTCACAGTGGCTTGTACATCTTCAGAGGATTATAATCTGAGGGCCCTCTCCCAAAAACACTGCAAAGAGGACTTTAACTTCATTCAATAGTCTAGGTTGCTATTCTGAAACCATTAGAGACATAAAATAAAGAAAATAAATAATTATGTTAATTCTGTTAGGAATCTGATATTTAACATAAAGAAGTACAAGTTCAAAGAAGGTAAGAAGTTAACCTAGTTAAGAAGTTAAGTACAAATCTGAATTAGAATTACAATAACTCACTTTTTTCCCCCCTCTCTTTTCCTAAAAGCAAAGAATCCAGTAGCAATAAGTACCCATATTGTGGTCTTGATATATCATTCCTCAATAAAAAGAACCACAACTTTTTGGAGAAGTGGCAGATTCCAGGGCAAATGCAGGGACTATACAAGGTGAGGTGATGTTTTTGTTGTGCCAGAAAGTAAGAAGTTATAAAAAAAAAAAATCTTGTCAAAAGGACACAGAAGCAGCTCGTGTAGGACAAATGTGGAGTAGTATCAGCATCAAAAGTATAATGCAATTGATTAAAACACACTGCACACACAAAAAGCCAAGATTTCATAATAACAACTAAAAGAAAGAAAGAGCAAAGGAAAGAAACAAGTGAAAACTTATACACCACTGGAGGATTTTAAGACACTACCTCCTTATGCTGGAAACTTAGCAGTAAAGGGAAAGAATTAAGCATTTCATACTGCCTGAACTGTATTTCAGAGAAACCAAACAGCCCTAGTGGATCAAATAAAGCTCTCTGAAAGAGTTTTGGCTAATAAATGAAGAAGGAAAAACATAACTGGAAATTATCATTTTAATCCCTCTATTGTTGTTGTTCAGTTGCTAAGTCATGTCCGACTCTGTGACCCCACGAACTGCAGCAAGCCGAGCTTCCTTCCCGTTCACTACCTACCAGAGTTTGCTCAAACTCACATCCATTGAGTCGGTGATGCCATCCAACCATCTTATCCTCTATTGTCCCCTTCTCCTCTTGCCCTCAATCTTTGCCAGCATTAGGATCTTATCCAATGAGTCAGCACTTCACATCAGGTGGAAATTCAGTAATTCACTATTCACTACTCAATTTTTTTAAAAAAGAATCAGAAATCCAGAATGTGAGGCAGTCAACAGGATAACCATTTGGTTTCCATTTGGTTTCTTCAAAAAGCCAGTGGTATATGGAAAAGCACAGTGAGGGGGCAGGGGTACTGATCCAAACAACCCAACTGTAAAAAAGACAAGTTAGACAATCAGGAAACCTAAACAGATATTAGATGCCATTAAGAAAGTCTTGTTAATTGAATAACTTCTTGTTAATTTTGTGAGGTGTGATAGTGGCATTGTAGTTTTTATAAGGAATAAAACATCGTTTTTAAAAGCAAACTTAGGTATTTCAGGAGAAATAACATGGTATCTGGAGTTAACTTTAAAATATTCTATCAGGAAGTAAAGTTGAGGGAGGACATATGAAACAAGAATAAGATATTGATGGCAGTTAAGTCTGGTTGATGGTTTTATACAAGCGTTCACTGTGCTCTCTACTTTTTGGTATGTTTGAAAATTATTATAATAACAGTAAAACATACAAATCAATAAATAAGCAACAAAGAGATTAAAAAAAAACCTAGTACAAACTCTAAAATCAGACTGCTAGGAGGCTGAATCTAGGTCCACCACTTAATTGTGTGAATTTGGGCGAGTCATTTAACTTCCTTTAGCGAGGTTCACCTTCCAACAAGTGGGAGAAAGAGTACCCCCATTTATTAAGTTTGAATGAGATAATACACATAAAGCAGAAAGACTGTTTCTAGTACATTAAAAAAAAGTCCAGTAAATGCCAACCATTATTATCGTAACTATTAGTAATAATATTATTGTAGGAGATGTGGTTACAAAGACTCCTGAAGAGTTCTTAATCTAAAGGGCCAAGATTTACTTTTTGTCAAAATTTTTATTCCTTTTTCAAAATCACATTTAAATATACAATACCAAACATCTACAAATAACTATTATTCCTTTTCTATTATTCAGCTTTTTGAAAATTAATAAGTACAAACATTGCTATCACCAACATAAGAGCAAAGGTCAACTGGTTCAAATTTTATACTATTATTCAATTAAAGTGACACAGTGTTATGAATATTTTACCTATAATTTATGGTTCTGTTTTTTTAGTTTAAATTTTCTCTAAAATGATACATAAAAGAAATTATACAGCTAATAGTAAATCTACGAAACATACAAAGCAATCTTTTTTTTTCAGTTAAAAGCTGAAAATAGTTTTCCTATTTCTAAAACAAATAAAATCAGTTTGGTGCTCATAATACATCTGCTTTACATAATACAAAAAAAAAATCCCTTTTGTAAATAAAAAATTATACTGAGGTCTACAGAGCTGAGGCAACTGAGAAATTTTTCCTTTCACTTTTAATCAGGCTTGCTGTTGTAAGAGCTCAGCAGACAGTGACGCGAGACACTGCCTCCCAACTTCGGTTCACCTTTGCAGTTCCACAAGGGACACCATGTCAAGATTGTTCAGCTTTTTTGATGAGTGCTGCGTGGGTAACTAATGTGTAAATGCAGATACGTATAGAGAGCAGTTTTGACAGTGATGTATTGCAACTGGTTCCAGATGTCGGTAAGGGATGCTTGGCCAGGCATCTGGGGCTCAACTGCCACAGAGCAGTACCAGGACCAAGCCAATCTTCCCAAGACCATGGCACTCTAATTCTTCAATTAGAATCTTCTTAAAACAATTACTTTTGCTTTTTCTCTTTCAGAAAAACATTAAAATATTTCTACTTTGTTGCTTGTTTTTTACATTTAAGGAAAGAGAAACTGAAATCTCAAGCATCCTAACAGTTTGGCTGAATGAAAACTTCAAAGCAAACTGCTGAGATATTCAAAATTAAGCACATATTCATGTTATACCATGAGTATTTTAACTATATTGCACCAAAATGAGTATGTACAAAGTTTAATTTGTACATTTAACTGATTAGCAAAGTAAATGTTGAGATTGTTCATCTAGTGATACTAGAATTCCTAAGATAATCATTAACATGGTACATATGTCAATAATTGGTTATCAAATTATCAAGCTTATCTCTCATTTTGCTAGCTATAAACTTGACAAGTATATACTAGCTGAAGAAAATGTACTGCATTTGCACTGACTTTAAGAACTAATGATAAATTTTCTAACAATGTATTTCCAAAATAAAATCCTAGAAGGACTGACAAGCAGCTTGTGAATAAATGAAATTTCTGGGCAACTGGTTAATGGAGTGCAGAGGTATACAAAAATTCCAAAGTAGAAAGACATTATTACAATTATGCAATGAATAGCCTTTAACCTTTAGAATTGATAAAGTTGCACTTCTGCATGAAAAATGTTGTAGCATAGCTCCAACATAAGCATTTGGCCTAATGGGAATATTTTCAAATAACCTGTCTGTCTCCCTCTTCTTTCAATACCAAACTCTGTGCTCCAATCAAAAAACTCTCAGGGGATCACCTACAGCTACATTCTCTCCATGTGGTTTTGCTATAAGGCATTTTCTCATTGATCAAGAGAACTGCAGAAAGCTTGCATTCTGTTTACCCTAGAACAAAGAAGGTGACTTATATTACTGACTTTCGGTATCAAATCAAAGGTTTCAAAACACTTTTAACGGAAATAAAACCAAACAGATCTGTCAGAATGATGTTTAGAACTCTATGTTCCTTTTGATTTCCTAATAAATTAAATAAATTGAACATTCTAAATACATTACAAAACTTTTAATCTGTGAGAGAACCTTGTGTTCAGTAACTTTCTGTTATAAATAAGCTATTTAACTACAGCCTGAAGCTGCTTTGTTTGGTCTACTATAACTTGATATGCTAATTGAAAGGTCAAGAGTAGTTTTAAAAACTGACCAATCTTCTTTTTCCAGATGGATCATCAAATTTATTTCTAACCTTGCATTTCAATGATCAACCAGTAAAATTTTATTACAGTCTTAGAATACATTAAAGAATGGTGCCAGATAGCAGAAGAGCTGTAAAGTATTTATTCCCATCTCCCCTTTTATAGGGTTCTGTTATGACAGATTTTTATTGTGACATGCATAGCAAAAAGACACAACTTAACCTTAATTTTGGTCCTATCCTAAATATTATGGTTTTGATTTCTAATAAATTATGTTTGACAAACAAAAATATAGTTGAAGAATTTCTACATAAACCATTAATTACTCTGAAATATGGAAACTTTGTCTAGGCAGTGCAATTGCATATATCAGATCTGGCAAGTCAAAAATATTGCTGCCTAAAGAAAATATGGATGCAAGTATATTTAACTAAATGACTTGTGTTTTTCTTGTCAGTTTACTAATAACTCAGAAGAATTCCTCCACACAACAAACTAGTAATTCCAAAAAAAGCAAAATACAAATGACTATATCCAAAAGTCCAACTTAAAAACTACTGGCATCTATATCCAACACATAAAGACACAGTAGACTAAAGTTCTAAGTGAATTTAGTTTCTGATTTTGAAAAATAAGTGCATAATTTCAGAACTAAACTACGCACAATCTTATCACTGGTGGCAGTATAAATTGGTATAACCATTTCAGAAAGCAATCAAGCAACCTCAAGTAAAGTCAAATACATACATACTCAATAACCCAACATTTTCATTTCTAATTATACACCTCAGAGAAATTCCTGCCTGTGGATACGAATATGTGTACAAACGTGTTTATATGAGGAAAACTTTGGAAACAATTTAAGCATCCATCAACACTGAAATAAACATGAAGTTTATTTGCAAGATCTAATACTACAAAGCAGTTAAAATGAATGAAACTGATCCTCAGGTATCCAACTCGATACACCTGGAAAACAATGGTGAGGGCAAAAAGCAAGCTACAAAACTATACACATATACACATATATACATACACACTGCATATATACATTTTATTTATTAAATTCTAAAAATGCTAATTGTATGTTATTTAAAAAGACATAAATATATAGTGAACTTTTTAATTCAAATGAGAAACAACATGCATCAACTATAAGATAAGCACCACTCAAGTACTCAACTATAGATAGGAAAGTTAATGGGCCGATGGGATAGGAAATCTTCAATCATATAGTAACTGTTTTTTATTTTTAAATAAATATCTAAAGCAGATATTAGGCAGTCTTAATATTTAGTCCATTTCTCATGAGGGAATATGGATAGCGATGTGCTTGAAATATTTTACAATTAAAAATTAATGTGTAAAAACTCAAAATACCCTACAAAACCCTTTCAATTCAGTCGCTCAGTTGTGTCTGACTCTTTGCAACCCTATGGACTCAGCAGGCCAGGCTTTCCTGTCCATCACCAACTCCCAGAGCTTGCTCAAACTCATGTCTATCGAGTCGAAGAAGCCATCCAACCATCTCATCCTTTGTCGTCCCCTTTTCCTCCTGCCTTCAATCTTTCTCAGCATCAGGGTCTTTTCCAATGAGTCAGTTCTTTGCATCAGGTGGCCAAAGTATTGGAGCTTCAGCTTCAACATCAGTCCTTCCAGTGAATATTCAAGACCGATTTCCTTTAGGATGGATTGGTTGGATCGCCTTGCAGTCCAAGGGACTCTCAAGAGTCTTCTCCAAAACCACAGTTCAAAAGCATCAATTCTTTGGTGCTCAGTTTTCCTTATAGTCCAACTCTCACATCCATTCATGACTACTGGAAAAACCACAGCTTTGACTAGACAGACCTTTGTCAGCAAAGTCATGTCTTTGCTTTTTAATATGCTATCTAGGTTGGTCATAGCTTTTCTTCCAAGGAGCAAGGATCTTTTAATTTCATGGCTGCAGTCCCTTTACTTCAAAACCCTTTACTCAACTTTACAAAACCCTTTACTTTAAAATTTCTACTAATACCTCAATCACATACATTCATTTACACACTGCATAACTTCATTAGGTCAAAAATTATTTCCATAATTGAAGGACAGAGCAATCTATTCTCCCCAGTAAGGTCCTCACACAGAAGCTAAACTGTCTAAATATTTAGTACTGATACTACCATTATGTTTTTGTAGCATTCATAATCATAGATATGAATGATCATAGATCATAGATCATAATCACCAATGACCCTCCATTAATCAGTAAATATTCCAGACAAGCTAGAGTCACCAAGCAATTACAATACCTGAGTTTTAGTTCTATCTGAAACTTCACATAAAAATATTTTAAGGAAAGAGGAAGGTTACTTCTATAGCATACATGACAATCAAGATACAGGAACAGTAAACAAATTATTTGGATTTCAAGTAAAGAAGCTCTTTTTTTCCCCCAAATAAAGAATCCTACCTATGAAAGATTAGATCATGAAAACATTTAAAGTAGGTAAAAATCATTCCCAGAAAGAATTTGATAAGACTGTGGTGAATATAAAGAAACTTATTAAGCTAGAACCTCTATGTGCTACATAGCAGTTTTTTCCCGGAATTAATTTCTAAGTTTTGGAAATATTAAGTTAAATATTAATGTACTGCCTTTCACATTCAAAGATACTATGCTAGAATTGAACTGTTGAAAACTACCCCCTACAGTTAACATTTAAAAAGTGTCTCCTAATGCAAAATTAAATAGGTTTCCAGAATATTCTAGTGAAGACTCCGAATTAGAATCTAAAATAAAGGAAGCTACTACATTGCTGCTGCTGCTGCTGCTGCTAAGTCGCTTCAATTGTGTCTGACTCTGTGCGAGCCCAAAGACGGCAGCCCACCAGGCTCGCCCATGCCTGGGATTCTCCAGGAGAGCATACTGGAGTGGGCTGCCATTTCCTTCTTCAAGGCATAAAAGTGAAAAGTGAAAGTGAAGTCACTCAGTCATGTCCAGCTTGTAGCGACCTCATGGACTGTAGCCTACTAGGCTCCTCCATTCATGGGAGTTTCCAGGCAAGAGTACTGGAGTGGGGTGCCATTGCCTTCTCTGGCTACTACATTGAACTTGGTGATATTACAATTATGGATTGATCCTTTAAGTGTCAAAGCTGAGAGCAAAAAAGACAAAGAAAAATGGATACTTATTAGCTATAACATCAGAAGTAAGCACTGATGTTTATTTGTAAAAAGTTATAATACTTCCTGGCATCACCAACTCGATGGACATGAGTTTGAGCAAGTTCTGGGAGCTGGTGATGGACAGGGAAACTCGTCAACCCTTTAGACTTCTTTCACTCCCTTAACCCTTCTTTTCCACCTTCTAAACTCCAGAATAAAACCATACTGGATCTCCCACATTTTTCCTTAAAAAACAGAAAAGACTGAGTCAAAGTAGCTACCACAAAAACTTCATCAAGATGTTAATGCATTATTTAGTTTCCTTAAACTTTCTTAGAAATCACATGACATGTCAAATTGTTCCCAGAAAACAAGGTCCAACTGTGTAGCACAAAAAACTATATCTTGTGATCAACTATAATAGGAAAGAGTATTTTAAAACAGAATGTCCATATGTGTATAACTTGAGCCCGATTGCTGTAGAAACTGGTACAACATCGTAAATCAACTACACTTTAATAAAAAATTAAATTTAAAAAAAAAAGATTCCCAGGGACTTCCCTGGCAGTGCAGTGGTTA
>ML660779.1:2726191-2778691 GCA_007570785.1 Antilocapra americana | reverse complement strand
GTAATCTAACAATCCTAATATCTTCTTTGTGAAGTAAGCTGGCAAGAGACAAAATGGATTTTTTTTTTTTTTTTTTACTTTATGTAACCAAAAAGATCACGATGGTGTGATCTCTCACCTAGAGCCAGACATCCTGGAATGTGAAGTCAAGTGCGCCTTAGGAAGCATCACTACAAACAAAGCTAGTGGAGGTGATGGAATTCCAGTTGAGCCATTTCAAATCCTGAAAGATGATGCTGTGAAAGTGCTGTACTCAATATGCCAGCAAATTTAGGAAACTCAGCAATGGCCACAGAACTGCAAAAGGTCACTTTTCATTCCAATCCCAAAGAAAGGCAATGCCAAAGAATGCTCACACTACCGAACAATTGCACTCATCTCACATGCTAGTAAAGTAATGCTTAAAATTCTCCAAGCCAGGCTTCAGCAATATGTGAACCGTGAACTTCAAGATGTCAAGCTGGTTTTAGAAAAGGCAGAGGAACCAGAGATCAAATGGCCAACATCTGCTGGATCACCGAAAAAGCAAGAAAGTTCCAGAAAAACACCTATTTCTGCTTTACTGACTATGTCAAAGCCTTTGACTGTGTGGCACAATAAACTGTGGAATATTCTGAAAGAGATGGGCATACCAGACCACCTGACCTGCCTCTTGAGAAATCTGCATGCAGGTCAGGAATCAACAGTTAGAACTGGACATGGAACAACAGACTGGTTCCAAAAGGAGTACGTCAAGGCTGTATATTGTCACCTTGTTTATTTAACTTCTATGCAGAGTATATCATGAAAAATGCTGGGCTGGCAGCACAGGCTGGAATCAAAACTGCCAGGAGAAATATCAATAACCTCAGATATGCAGATGGCACCACCCTTTTGGCAGAAAGTGAAGAACTAAAGAGCGTCTTGATGAAAGTGAAGAGAGTGAAAAAGTTGCCTTAAAGCTCAACATTCAGAAAACCAAGATCATGGCATCTGGTCCAAACACTTCATGGCAGATAGATGGGAAAACAGTGGAAACAGTGGCTGACTTTATTTCTCTGGGCTCCAAAATCACTGTAGATGGTGACTGCAGCAATGAAATTAAAAGACGCTTACTCCTTGGAAAGAAAGTTATGACCAACCTAGACAGCATATTAAAAAGCAGAGACATTACTTTGTCAACAAAGGTCCGTCTATTGAAGGCTATGGTTTATTCCAGTGGTCATGTATGGATGTGAGAGTTGGAGTATAAAGAAAGCTGAGCACCAAAGAATTGATGCTTTTGAACTGTGGTGTTGGAGAAGACTCTTGAGAGTCCCTTGGACTGCAAGGAGATCCATCCAGTCCATCCTAAAGGAGATCAGTCCTGGGTGTTCACTGGAAGGACTGATGTTGAAGCTGAAACTCCAACACTTTGGCCACCTGATGTGAAGAGCTGACTCATTTGAAAAGACCCTGATGCTAGAAAAGATTGAGTGCAGGAGAAGGGGACGAAAGAGGATGAGATGGTTGGATGGCATCACTGACTCGATGGACAGGGGTTTGGATGGATTCCAGGAGTTGGTGATGGACAGGGAGGCCTGGCATGTTGCAGTTCAGGGGGTCACAGAGTCAGACATGACTGACTGACTGAACTGAACTGAACCAAAAAGTAAGCCAAAGACTTCATAGTGAGTCAGAACCAAAGTTGAACAAAGACTCCCAAGCTTAAAATAATTCCATTAGATTATACTCTACAAGTTCTTAAATTAGACCAGTCTAATAGGTCTCCCTTTTGGCACAAGTCTAGAAGGCACCATTCACATAGTATTTTATAAATGATACAACCTCTATTTGTACAACTCAACAAACCTAGATGTAAAGATAACCTCACTGAAGTTTCTGTGTGTGTGCACACACAAACGTGTATTCCCTCCAGAGGAAGGTCTCTCTCTGGAAGTTATAGCATCACTTAAACCACAAGTTCCCTCTCGTCTATCCCCAAGATCTCTAGGTAAATAAAGCTTCAAATAGTATTAAAGTTTGGGACACAAATACCCTTCCTGAAGATAAGTTGCAGGCTAACTTTTACCTAGTAAATAAGTTTGATTAAAAAGTAGATCTATATGATTCAGTAAGTGCTGTATTCAGCATGCATGCCTGGTTTACTCTAAAGAAACCAATAACACTGACACCATCAAACTTACCTATATGTAGCCCTTACAGGCTGTCACCAGTAACACCAGCCAACAGAAAAAAATCCTTCTGTCTAGTTTCATGACTGATTTTTACAAAGAATGGAAAGTTAAGTGAAAAATGTTGATTAAAAAAAAATTAGCTTGACTGCCATTTAATGGGTGAAGAGCAGCTACATATGCAGAGACATATTAATCCACAGAAAAACGAAACTACATGAGAACCCTAGTATTCCCCCCGAAACAGTAAGAGAAGCCCAATCATCTAACAATCAGAAGCAAAACAAAAAGAGAGAGAGAGAGAGATGCTACAAGAAAACAGAGAATAAGAGAGCTGAGATTCGGCAAAGGTCATGGAAGGAAAAAGGAAGGGAGAGATGGGGGAAGGACTAAAAATTCGAAAACACTAATAACCCAGGACCCATGAAAAACAGTACAATAAAAATAGAAGTAGCTGCACTATGACTTGCAAGATTCAGGCTGTAATCTTTATCCCAGTTCTGCAACTTACTTAGGCAAGTGACCTTGGTAAATCCGGTACTTAGCCTCTCTAATCTCAGTTTCCAAATTTGTAAAGCAAGAATAATATGTGTCCCACCTACATCAAAGGTTGTTATGAGGATTTAGTAGATTATGTAAAAGCACTTTGAATAGTAAAAAGCACCAAAAATAGTCAAGGACAATGTAAGATAAATGAAAAGCAAATATCACTTTCAGATCTTCCAGCTCAAGAGAGCAGACGGAACTCATATGTTTAATCTCTACTCTTCCCTTTCAAATTTCCACTGATGGAACAGTAAAGAGTATAAATCCATTGAGAAAGGGGTAGAGACTGCAGGAGACCAAATTTTGATAAATTTCTGGAAGACAAATAGCAAATGAGATTACACTGATAAATACACCACAGTGGAGGAGACCCAAATTAAACAATGAGAAAGAGTTGCAATAGAAGCAGGAGCCAGTTTTATCAGCAAAGACTTCGAGATGCCCAGAACCTGGACAGAGAATAGCAACAGGAAATGGGGAAGCAAATTAAAAGAAGGCTTAAGTAACACCTGGGCCATTTGGTCCCTTCCCACAATTCATGGGTGGAGAAGATCCCATGGAAGAGGAAATGGCAACCCATTCTAGTATTCTTGCCTAGGAAGTCCCATGGACAGAGAAGCCTGGTAGACAACAGTACATGGGGTCACAAAGAGTTGGACACAATTGAGCAAGCATGTATGCACCACTGCAAAGAATATCATTTGCCCCTTTTGCCCCAGGATTATTGTCCAAAAATAACTAAAATGTAAAATTAAAAACAGAACTAACAGAGAAAGAGATATTATCTCATATAATGAAAGTCAAGAAACACAATCTGATGTTGATGAACTCAAAATTTAAAAATATTATTTGTTATGAAAATAACCCCTACCAGAACTAATACTATAACAAAACTAGAGAATAAGAGAAGAAAAGGAGGTAGGAGATGGTATAAATAAAGCAAATTCCTCACCATAGGAAAACTATATACACAATAAAAACATAGAATTGAAATTTACAAACGCATATATATGGAATTTAGAAAGAGGGTAACGATGACCCTATACGCGAGACAGCAAAAGAGACACAGATACAAAGAGTAGACTGTTGGACTCTGTGGGAGAAGGCAAGGGTGGAATGATTTGGGAGAATAGCATTGAAACATGTATATTATCATATGTGAAATAGATCACCAGTCCAGGTTCAATGCATGAGGCGGGTGCTCAGGGCTGGTACACTGGGATGACCCTGAGGGATGGGATGGGGAGGGAGGTGGGAGGGAGAGTCAGGATGGGGAACACATGTACACCCATGGCTGATTCATGTGAACGTATGGCAAAAACCACCACAATACTGTAAAGTAATTAGCCTCCAGTTAAAACAAAAAATAAAAAGAGAAATTTACAGTGGGTAACTAGCAGACAAATGAAAAACAGTAAGATGCAACATGCTCTCCTCTGAAAAGTGAGACTGTAGGAAAGAAAGAAAACTTTTTTCCAATTGTGAAAGGGGAATCCTTTTATATTAAAATTACTCACTAACCACTTGAAAAAGATTCTTTTCAAAATGGATGGACCCAGAAAATTAGCCTGAGGGATATAAAATCTGACTACCTACTCTGGTATCTTTCAAACTTTAGGAAAAAAACAGACATAATTCTTCAGGTCTTGAGAACAAATGATCTTACTAAGCACACAAGTAAGGAAAAAGGAATGGAACTGAGAAATAAGGAAGATTTTATCTTTCAGCATTTTGATAAAAGATGAGTCAGAAATGAGGGGCTGTAATTCCCCAATCCTTCAGGCTGAAGGATGGCAACTGGGAACAGTGTTTTCAATCTCAAATTCCTATTCTGGAAGTTGTTAATCACCTTGAATGGTGGATGGCTTAATTATATAAGGACCACATTAATGTCTCAAAGGAGGGAGAGTGATCTGATAGGAGGTTTTAATTTCAAACACTCTTCATAAAATTAAAAATGAATGCCAAAATGACTATAATCTGTGCCTCTGTGGAGAAGTAAAAGGCCAATATAGCTAGAAGAATACAGTGTGATCAATTGGGCTTTGAGGCCAAATTGATCCAGTACTAGTCAATAATCATGAGTGTTATTCATAAGACAGTCAAAATGAAGTAGTCTCCATTTGTTTCAGTTAGTAGATCTTTTTCTATAGGTTATTTTCAAGCTATTAGAAGAACTGCTTATATCTGTGAAAGAATAACATTTTCAGACTATTCATATCATCTAGAATTACTCTATACAACTAAAAATTCAGGGATCCAGGAATATCTAGGCTAAAGCATTAATCTTAAAAAGAACAGTATAATTTGGGAAAATCTGGATTCATTCTATTCTGTTCTCGAGCTTTACTAGCAATTCAGCATTCAAAGCCTTTAAAAGCTAACAAGGGTAATAACTCTTATCAAATTACACAAAAGTATAATAACTAGAGGGACAACAAGGTCAAACATGAAAATGTCCATCTTTGGGGAGAAAATTCTATCTGCTACCTTTGATTCTTTCATGGTTTTCTAGGATCCAGGACCACTACTGACAGGTGTGTTTGTCCTAACTGTTGGACTCTATAGCAGCTCTGTCTAAAAGAATGATAATGCAATCCATAATGTCATTTTAAATTTCTAATAGCTGAATTTTAGCAAAAAGAAACAGATAAAATTAACAATGTATTTTAAGTTGACATATTCAAAATACTATCATTTCAACATGTAATGAAACTTTTTTAAAAGATTTTAAAAAGCTTTATATTATATTTATACTGTTTTCAGTTTTTTATCTTTCAGTATTTTATACATACAGCACATCTCAATTCTAATAAACCACATTTTAAATGCTTAGTAGCCTCAAGTGGCTAGTGCTGAGACACACTTATTTGAGAAGTTCTTCTTTCAACTGGCTGGCATGACCAAACAAGAGCAAAGGACTCTCAGTTTCCAAGTCAACCGCACTTCCCTAATACCATATAGAATTAAGCAGGTTCTTCTTAGTGGTAGTAATATGAAGCCTTAACCTCCATTCAAACAGCCCATTTGATTGGTGGAACAAACACACTTGTTTGCTTTCACACCTTACTGAAACTGTACTCAAAGACAAGAAAAGGATGGGGGACCACATAAATCTGCAAGAGTTAAGAGCAGAGAACAGACTAGGACCCACTTTGTTCCTATAGCATCAGGAACGAGACTTACACATCTCCTTCACTTGTGTCTCTCCCACCTTCCAGCCAGGAAGTTGGCAGGAACTTCTCAGGGGAACTGCCAGAGAGACAGCTGGTTATCCACACACCAAACCCTATGGTGAAGACTACCAAGACCAAGCAGCTCCACTCACATGCACTGAGTTTTCATCTGTTTCTAAGTACCTGAAGCTTAAATATTCCTCTAGTCTCAGGCATTTACTGAGAAGCTGCTATGTGCAGGGCACCATTCTAAGCACTGGGGATACAGCAATAACAACAAAGTCTCTCTCTCTCTCTCTCTCAAGGAGCTTATATTCTAAAAGGGAAATAGACAATAAACAAATGCAAAATACAGAAAAGAAGAAGAAATAAAACAGGGAAGGGGGACAGAGTGTAACGGAAGGGAGAAGAAGGAATGCTGTTTTAACCAGGAAGGCCAGAGATTTGAGCAGAGGTCAAAAGGGAGGGAGAAAACCACACAGATGTCTGGGCAAAGAATTTCTTAAGCAGAGAGAAGAGCAAATATAAAATCCCTGAAAGGAGAGCACATTTAGCCAACTGGAAGTTCACCTGGAGCGAAATGAGTGGCACAGAATGATGAGGCGTAACATCAGAGAGAAGTGGACCAGAACACAGGCCTGGAAGACTCTAGTTAAAGACTGAAATTTTATTTCACGTGAAATGGTAAGCCATGAGAAGAAAAGTGACATTATTTGACGTATGTTGTAAAAGAAATCCTTTACCAGTTGTCTGAAGAAATGGCTTGTGGGGTAGCATGAGTCAAAGCAGAGAGGTCACTTAGGAGACTATTAGAAATCATCCAAGCAAGACATAAAGGTAGTCTGACAAAGGGAGGAAGAAGTGAGAAAGGAAGAGATTCGGGTTTGCTTTTGTTTTAATAATTTCAATTATTTTTAAAATATCAAAAATTAAAAAACAGTACAAAAATTATCCATAGATTCTTTATCAGGATTTCACCTATTTACCTGCTGTCAACATTTTACTCTTCGGTCATGTGTGTGTGCACACACACACAAAATTTCTGAACCACTTGAGGGTAAGTTTCATACATCATGACCCTTTATCCCTAAACACTTAGGTACTTCTTAAAAATGCAACATTCGCTTACATAATTACAGTAATCAACTTCAGTAAATTTAACATGATCTGTGGTGTTGGAGAAGACTCTTGAGAGTCCCTTGGACTGCAAGGAGATCCAACCAATCCATCCTAAAGGAAATCAGCCCTGAATATTCATTGGAAAGATTGATGCTGATGCTGAAACTCCAATACTTTGGCCACCTGATGCAAAGAACTGACTCATTGGAAAAGACCCTGATGCTAGGAAAGATTGAAGACAGGAGGAGAAGGAAATGACAGAGGATGAGATGGTTGGATGGCATCACCAACACGATGGACATTAGTTTGAGCAAGCTCTGGGAATTGGTGATAGACTGGGAAGCCTGGTGTGCTGCAGGCCCTGGGGTCACAAAGAGTTGGACACAACTGAGTGACTGAACATTTGACCATTTGTACTCCAATTATACCAACTGAACCAAAAATGTCCTAGAATTTTTATCCCTTCCATTTCAGGATCCAGTGTAGGATGAGCTACTGTATTAGTGTCAGTCTCTTAAGGTTCCTTTGAAGTGAAAGTGAAAGTCACTCAGTCGTGTCCGACTCTTTGGGACCCCCATGGACTATACAGTCCATGGAATTCTCTAGGCCAGAATACTGGAGTGGATAGCCTTTCCCTTCTCCAGGTAATCCTCCCAACCCAAGGATCAAACCCAGGTCTCCTGCATTGCAGGTGGATTCCCAACCAGCTGAGCCATAAGGGAAGCCCAAGAATACTGGAGTGGGTAACCTCTCCCTTCTCCAGCAGATCTTCCAGACCCAGGAATCGAACCAGGGTTTCCTGAATTGCAGGTGGGTTCTTTACCAACTGAGCTATCTTTACTCTGGGACATGTCCAGAATATATATGACATTAATATTCTTAAAGTCCTCTCCATCCATTTTAAAATTAGAATTTTCCTCCTGTTGGATTTATCTGAATTTCCTCATGATTAGATTCAGGTTATGTACTCCCCAGGATGCATGAATAATGTTGTGATCTTCTCAGGTATCACGTCTGGAGGCACTGAGTGTCCGTCTGTCCCTCCCTGGTGCTGTTAATTGGACCACCTGGTCAAGGTAGTCTAATTTCTACACTGTACTACTTATGTTACTTGTTTCGCCTTACCACTGAAATATTTAAGACCACACAAATATTCTACTTCTTAATTTTCCCTTATATTTAGAATTTGCTGATTTCCTTGCCTGATCCAATTTTAACCATGATGAATGCAAAATGATGATTTTCCAACTCCAGCATTCTTTCCACATTTACTCACTTGCCTCTGCATTCTACTATAAGAGCCCTCCCTCTTCACCCATTCATGTACCTCTGTCTGTCATTCAATTATCAGTATGAATTCATAAATTCTGATTTTCTCCAATGGCTTTATAATTCATTACTGTACTTAACTGTTTTGTTGCTCAAACTGTCCCAGATGTGGCAAGCAGGAGCTTTTCAAACTGGCTCCTATGTCCTTGTGATTTGTCCCCATTAACTTTTTCAGCACTTTCCTACCTCCTGGCATAACAAAATGCTCCAGGATCAACTTGTACCTACTCTGCCCACCCTGGAATCATCCATTTCTCCAAAGTGCACAATTCTTTTAGTGAAGTGGAGTAGAGTACTGGAGTGGAGACCTGGGTACTAGTTGTGCACTTTAATAGTGTGAAATGTTTGTTTCTTGGCCCTTTTAGATTCTAATTAAAGGGCCAACTGATGTTGCTCATGGAGTGGATATGAGCTATAAAAGAAAGGGAAAAATCAATGGTTACTTCAGAGTTTCTGGCTTAAGCTACCAGATGATGATGTTGGCCTATATTAAAATGAAGAAGAAAAAGTTTACAGAGGAAAATCAAGAATTCCATTTTGCACACGCTGATCTTGGACTCCCTTATTAGATATCCAAGTGGAGGCATTCAGCAGGAAACTGGATGAGTCTAGAACTCAGGAGAGAAGCTCGAGATGGTGATATAAATTTGGGAAAAATCAGTATATTAATATTTAAAGTCATGGGACTAAATAAATGAAAAGATAGGGGTCACCAGACATTTGAGGACAGGTCAAAATAAACGGAAAAAATATATAATCCAGAAGAAAAAACAATCCTGGTAGCAGATGAAAAATTAATGGGAAAAAAAGAAAATCTAAAATATCCTCAATGATATCCTTAGATAGAAGACTATAAAAGTGAAACAAAAAAAAGAAAGGAAGGAAAAAAAATCAGTCCAAAGCCACTAAACAGGGGTAAGGCAGATGTCTGGAGGGAGGTGGGGAAGGAAGCATACCTAATGCAAGGTTGGCAGATCCCAAAGGGGACCTTGGAGAATATCTTCATAGATACCAATGGTGGCCTAGTGTGGGCTGTGGGAACCCAAACAGAGTGAAGAGAAAATTCATAGGGTTGAGGGAGCACTGAACTATACTAGGGTACTAGATAGAGCCTCAGAAGGGTAAGAAGGTCATCCCAGCAGAGGGTGAAGGCATAAGACTAGGGAGAAGAGGCAAACAGTGACAGGAAGTTGTTATAATCAGGGGGGACTGATCTTCTAATAATGACATATATTGAATTAACAGAAGCCAGGTTTCTCACTGTCAAAGAAGGGAGCCACAAACATGGAACAGGAAAAAATTATAACTTTGTTGTGCTGAAATGACTTATAGACACGGATTTAAAATTCTCCTGAAAGTGTGTGTATGTATGTATGTATGTTGTGTCTGTCTGTCTGTCTGTGTATATTCTTTAGGACTTTGGGGACTTAGGAGCATCAACACTCACTAGCAGTGAGCATGCTTGTTTGCAATTTTTGGTTTCTAAATGCCATTCTCCACAAAAAGAAACAAGGGACACATAGAGAATATGGCTGATTCCAGGGTTGGGGGCCAAAAAAAAATACAAGCTGAGCTTGGACTATCTTGTTGGATCAAAACGTAAGGAACCACTCAAAGAATAATGAATTCATGTCAAAAGAATACAGAAGACAGCTTGAAGGACTCTCACTGACCATGAAAAGTACAGAGACAATGGTTCCAACATTCATGAGTTGCTAACCAAATTGTATTCTCTGGGCCTCTTGCTATATAGAAAAAAGAAATTGTGATTTGATCAAACAATCATAGTTGGGGTTTTCATTATTTACAACCTATACACATAGGCTGACAGGGGTAAGAGGGATGACTGAAAGCCAGCAAGTCCTTGTACTGATTAGAAGGTTAAGAGACTAAATAACTTTGGACTTTGGTGAGACAAAAATGTATGCTGCTACTCATTAAAATAATAAAATGTGAAACTCTTTAAGTTTGTAAATGGAAAAGAATAAAGCAAACCCAGTCAATTAAAAGAGTCATGTAATTAGACTATACCTGTAATGTCTTTAAAAAAATCTGAAGCAAATATGACTACATGTATTACTTTGATAAAGCTGAGTGTTCAACATGGCTGTTCATTACTAATTTTCTTACGCTTATAATAGATCATAAAACATATCTAACTTTAAATGGTCAATTAATTGAGAAGCTACCGGACAGGACTTCTCTAGAAAACCTAAGATTTAGATCTCACATTTATCATCTGAACAATGATTTAGCCACCAGCTAAGCAAGAGTCTTAAAAACTCAACATTCAAAAAAACTTAGATCATGGCATCCAGTCCCATCACTTCATGGCAAATAGATGGGGAAACAATGGAAACAGTGACTAGACTTTATTTTGGGGGGCCCCAAAATCACTGCAGATGGTGACTGCGGCCATGAAATTAGAAGATGCTCCTTGGAAGAGAAGCTATGACCAACCTAGATAGCATATTAAAAGCAGAGACATTACCTTCCCAACAAAGGCCCATCTAGTTAAAGCTATGTTTTTTCCAGCAGTCATGTATGGATGTGAGAGTTGAATCATAAAGAGAACAGAGCACTGAAGATTTGATGATTTTGAACTGTGGTGTTGGAGAAGACTCTTGAGAGTCCCTTGGACAGCAAAGAGATAGAATCAATCCTAAATGAAATCAACCCTGAATACTCACTGGAAGGACTGATGCTGAAGCTGAAGCTCCAATACTTTGGCCACCTGATGCAAAGAGCCAACTCACTAGAAAAGACCCTGATGCTGGGTAAGACTGCAGGCAGAAGAAGGGAACAGCAGAGGATGAGATGGTTAGATGGCATCACCGACTCAATGGACGTAAGTTTGAGCAAGCTCCAGTAGTTGGTGATGGACAGGGAAGCCTCGTGTGCTGCAGTCCATGGGGTCACTAAGAGTCGGACACAACTGAGTGGCTGAAGTGAACTGAAATCAAGCAAGAGTCAGAAAGGAATCAATAAAGAGATGGAGGCAATGCTAGCTAGTTTAAGGAGAAGAGGGATTAAGGAAAGATATTATGGAGCTTATAGAATTCCCAAGAGGGCCTGTGCCTATGTAAACTGCAACACCACCCAAATCCTCATTCATGACTGCTACTAGGCAGCAGATTCACAGCTCACATCTTGGGAGCCGAGGATTCTGCCATGTTACACCTTCCACCATTTGCTACCCATGAAGGCAGTCTCTATGCCAGCTCTCCCTTCATTAGGAACAGATTCCACACTGCATCATGTTCTTCACACTTTTCTCTCTGAAACTCAAGTAACTGCATCTGATTGTGTGAGTCTGAATCACATGCCTGAGCCCTGGTTACACCAAAAATAAAGAAACTATCTTCTGGCTTGGGAATACAAAACCAAAAGTAGGATTTTCCCCCATATTAGGACAGCCATTCAAAAAGCTGAGTAACTACATATTTTCAAAAAATCCAAAAAGCCCACTATAGCCTAAGATCTCTGAAAATTGGCCTAAGAGGTCTACTTCACACAAGAAAACACTTAGGCATGGTCAGGATGAAGATCACAGACCTCACAGGTTCAGAAGGTTACATGTACGATTTACTGGATACTATAAAGGGCTACTTATCCCTTTCCTCCACCATCACACACACACACACATACACACACACATGATGCATGTATCTACTCATTCCTGGCCACCAGCTTAAAGTTACATCATAAAATATATTCTTTGAGCAAATTGTCTTTTAAATTATAAATCCCTTGAGAACTGTAAAACATTAACCTAGTATCAGTTAATAGTAAGTTAGTATACAGTACTCGCCTCTGAGAGACAAACACTAAAAAAGTGGAAAGCTTTTAAAAGCACAGAGAGGAAAGTGATGATGAGGGAACGCATATGATCATCAAAGCAAGTACTACAACAGAACCAACTGTATTTTTTATAATTCTTCTTTCATAAAGTAACCAAGTTTTTTTGTCCATTTCTCTATTTAGTTTTCTTTTTCTTAATAAAATGAAGGAATTCTTTATACATATACATACACACACAACTATATATCCTAATATTAACTACAATGATCTACATTGCAGTATCTTCTACACTGAGGCCTACACTTTCGTTTTCCTTATGGTTTATATCCTTCATTTTAATGTAATTGATTCAATCTTTTTCTTTTAGATGTGATTTTTGTGTTATGGTTAAAAGAGATCTTTCCCTATTCTGAAGTCACAGATAAAACTATATTTGCCTTTTTCCTTGTTTTTTAATTGAGATGGTAATTGTCTTCAAGAATATGAAGAACTTAGATTATCCTCAGGAGTATAGTTGCATTATAGAACCAAACAGCTACAAAGGAAATAGTTAGGACCACAGGATATTTTTTTCCCAAAAACAAATCAGGATCAAGATGAAAAATAATATAAAAATAACTAATCAAATGTCAGTCTGTACTACATCCTCCCATCCAAAAAATAAAATTTAAATGCAGTGTCTCTCAAAAGTAAAATAATTATAATCAATCTGCAGTTGTGAATTACCTACATACTAAAATTTACTTAATCTTCAGGTACCTCAGCAGTCATTTGCAGATATGCATATGTGCAGAGTGGAGAAAATTTTGAGCTACCAGATGTGCATGTTCTCAGCTAAGGTTGAACAAGGCAATGTTCTGTCTTCTTGTTTCAGCAAGAGTCCTTTTTGCAGTTTACTTAGTGCCATGTTTTCACATTTTTTCTGCTTTCTGTTGGTGACTTCGTTATTTTAAATGACCCCCAACCAAAGTCATAATATGCCGAATAGTGTTCCTAAGTAGGAGACTGTGAGGGGCTTTACAGAGAAAATACGTGTATCAGAAAAGTTTTAGGGCTTCCCTGGTAGCTCAGTGATAAAGAATCTACCTGTCTATTCAGGAGATATGGGTTCTATGCCTTATATGGGAAGATTCACCACACCTCAGAGCAACTAAGCCTGTGTGCCTGTGCTCCAGAGCCTGGGAGCCGCATCTGCTGAGCCCACATGCTGCAGCTACTGAAACCAGAGATTCACAGGAATCTAACCCTATATTTTCCTTAGGAGCAATGGTTCAGAATTGACTAATTCAGTGTTCAAGGAGATGTTATGGAACGTAACTTTCATGAACAATGAAAAGGGATTGTAACTTTAAAGCTGCAGAAAGTAACTTAGGATTCTTAGGATCTTAGGATCCTAACTACTTAGGATTCTATCAAGCAACAGCTATTTAGATTTTCCACTGGAAAAATGTTATAATGGTAGACTACCAAAACAAGGCTTGAAAGTAAACACCATATGCATATAGTGATTTATCACCATTCAGAATCTCCCATTTTGTCTTGAAGGTCAGGAAAGTACTTTATCTATATCTGTACTTTATCTAGACTTAATCCATAAATAGACTTTATTTACATACCCAGAAATGTGAATAACTCAATGTATAAAACATTGATATATGAATCAGAACAGAAATGTTTAATTATTTTAAAAAAGAAATGTCTCTCTTAACATACTAATATTTCATACTCGAGGAGCTTCATTCTATCATAGTATGAAGACACTTGAGATATCAAATTAATAATCAAAAACTCAACTGATAAGCATAGAACTAGATAGTGTTGAAGGGTATTTAATAATGAGAACAGTCTGATGAACTATCCCTGACCTACAATAAAAATACATTTCTAATAATAATAATCTAGCATATTTATTAAGAACTAATTAGACACTGATAAATTAATTTGATCATGCAAGCCTCACAACAACCCTAACGTAGGTAACACACTATTAAACATTTTAGACTAGGAACTTGAGTTTAGAGAGGTTTCAGAATCTTACCAAAGGTCATGCCTTTAGAATTCTTTACAGGTTTCCCACCATTCTTTGGAATAAAATTCAAATCCTTCACTAGGCCCAGAAGTCCCTGTGTGATCGAGCTCCTGTTCATCTCCCAACCTCACTACCACCATTCTTCCCTCCTCACATGTTATGCTCCAGTCACCATACATCCATTCTGTTCCTCGAATACAGTAAATCCTTTCCCACCCTCAGGCCTATGCATTTGTTGGTCCTTATTCCTGGAATGCTTTTCTCCTGGTTCTTTTGAAGCCTGCTCATTCTAACTACCCCAGTCTCAGTCAAATGATACCACTTAAAAATATCTTCTCTGAATAATCTACCTGAAGTGGTCTCATCTAATATCTCTTTCATCATTCCGTTCATTTCATGCATAGCACCTCATTCAATCATTCATTCACTTTGATTTTGTCTATTTCCCCAGAAGCATGCAAAAGCTCAGTTAAGAAGCAGATTATCTGATTTATAGGCTTCCCTAATGGCACAGTTGATAAAGAATCCACCTGCAATGCAGTAGACTCCAGTTCAATTCCTGGGTCGGGAAAATCCCCTGCAGAAGGGATAGGCTACCCACTCTCCAATGTTCTTGGGCTTCCATTGTGGCTCAGCTGGTAAAGAATCCATCTGCAATGTGGGAGACCTGGGTTCAATCCCTGGGTTGGGAAGATCCTGTGGAAGGGAAAAGCTATCCACTCCAGTATTCTTGCCTGGAGAATTCTATGAACTGTATAGTCCATAGGGTCACAAAGAGTCAGACATGACTGAGCAACTTTCATTTTCACTAACTGATTTATTTATTGTTAGCACAGTGCCTGACATACAAATTGGTATCAAGATTTTCTCAAATAAGTAACTAGAATGAATCATCACTTAGCAGAGGAGACTCAAAGATTAAATGGAGGGCTTTCCTAGTGGTTCAGTGGTAAGAATCCACTTGCCAATGCAGTGGACACAGGTTCAATCCCCAGTTGAGGAAGATCCTACATGCCAAGGAGCAACTAACAAGCCCATGTGCCACAACTACTGAGCTTGTGCTCTAGAGTCCAAGAACTGCAACTAACTACTGAGAGAACCTGTGACAACTTCGTGTACAAATTCACATTCCTATCTTGAAGGCTGAACAATAATGTTTTTTCCTTTTACTATAAAAAACACTGGTGGAAAAACTGATGAAATTTGAATAAGGCCTCCACATTAGATAAAACAATATTACAACACTGTTAATTTCCTGATTTTAATGATATTATCGTTATAAAAGAGTATCTTTCTCTTTAGAAAATATACACTCAAGTTTTCAGTGTCAACAGCATCACATCACAACTAACATATACTTCAGAAGAAAACATTCTGATTAAGGATATTCATTTATATCTCTGTCCTTCAGTATATTTTATCTATGTGTATAGATACACAGATAGAAAGGGAGGAAGAGAGAAAACAAAACTTTAAAAAAAAAAGAAGGGTATGTGAGCTCAAAAGAAGTCATTTGGAAGAACACATGCCTGCTATAAGGGAAAATGCTCCTATATTTTCAAATATAAAGTGATGGAATATAAGAAAACATATTATACAATAACATACATCACTAATTTTATTATGAGGAGAGAAATTTCTGCAACAAACGTTTATCGGGAATAGCAGTTTCTTTTGTTTGTAATTTTTATGGTCTTTTGTTCACAGCAGAGAAAACTATGATAAGAAATAAATCAATACTCAACTAAATATATCAACACAACCAAATAAATCATTTTGGAGATCATACACTCATTTTCAAAGGAAATCCTTTTACTTGGTTATTCTCAAAACTGCATTTAAACAAGGAGACAGGATAAACAACAAGGTCCCACTGTATAGCACAGGGAACTATATTCACTATCCCATAATAAACCATAAGGGAAAGGAATATGTATATATATGCATATATATGTATATGTGTGGCGGAATCATTTTGGTGAACAGCAGAAATTAACACAACATTGTAAATCAACTACACTTCAATAAAATACATTTTAGAAAAAAATATTCAATTTAAATAAGGAGGCAGAGTTGTAGGCAGGAAAAATAGAACGATTTGAAAATTTTTCTTACGCTAGAATAAAGTGCTGTATCTCGTGTAGATAGATACACCAACAGAATTTTGCTGACTTAAGACACAGCAGCCTAATTCAGCAGCCTGAAGCCTGGAAAAAACGTTGGAAGGATGCAGAGAGGTACTTTAAAATAGAAACACATTCAAAGTATTTTACTGTTCATATTAATCTAACATTAATATATGCAAAATTTATTTTATCTAGCTAAAAAGGAAATAGAAGGAGCTGTGTAAATTTAATTCAACAAATATTCACTGAAGGCCTATATTAATTCCTGGTGCTCAGATTAGTGTTTCTGCTAAAACCTTTAAATGAAAGAAAGGATAAAACTTACATACTGAAATGATTACTATTAGTAAACATCCCATGAAACTAGAAAAAAAATTTCCCCAGGAGAGAACCATTCTCCAATAGCAGCAGCCATTTCAACCTGTTTGTTTCACAGAGGCACTGGGGTCGTGCTGGTTAACAGACCTGTGTTTAGAATAGACAGATATATCAACTTCTAGAGTTTTCCATGTAGTAAGTTACTAAACCGGTATACAAATACAAATGTGTTTTACTGGCATAACTAACTTCTAGAAAATATTATTAATACTTCAAGTTATAAGACTATACAGTAAAGAATTGCTTTCTAGATCAACATTACAATACAAGACCTGTCAAGAGTTTCTTAGCAGAATACATACCACCAAAGGATTCACCTAAATAACCTACTTCATTCCATGAGGAACTGAAGATATTAATAGGAACCTATAAACAGCTTAATTTAGCTCTTTCTCATTATCTACATGTCCAAGCTCTTTTATTGATATCACCCCTTATTTAACTTTTCAATATAAATTTCTGTGATGCTTCTTTGAAGTGGAATAGATCTATCAGTAAACATCACTGAGTCCACAGTTAAAACAGAAACCAAATACCATGTTGTTAAGATCTAGTGGTCTATTATTACAGCTTTAACCTTAAATATCTTGCAGCATTTAGTACTATAATTGTTATTACTATTGTAACAGCAATTGGAGCTGACAATAATAGTAAATATCACTGATACAATGGAATTACATGATTTGTGAGGCTTTGCCTTCCAAGAAGGAGTCAAGAAAAATAAACTGAATGTGTACATCTTAGGAAATCAAGTGATAAACATTAGACAAAACTGAATGTAATGAGCATAATTCTTCATGATTTAAAATATGTGAAAACTCACTTCTATGGGTCAAAGATGTTATAAACACACAGAAAATTACTACTAATTTCTAACTCATGACACTTTTATCCTATCCTATAAACTTGATTATAATGCCTTTCAAAATGGAGAATTATCTGCTAACACTCAGTCTACCCTACATGTACGCATCTAATTATATCCATGCCCAGGAAAAGAAAATCTTGCCTACTCTATAACACTTCAAGATGACTCAGTATGGAAAACAGATTGCAGGTAGTGAAACAATATTTTAGAGGGGAAAAATGTTCACATTTAAGTAGTAATGTGAACATTACAAGCCCCTCCTAAGGCAGAACAATTCCTTTATTTTTTTAATTGATGTTCCCTCTGGTCATCTACATTTTGCATCATAATCTAAAATGTATTGTCTCAATATGAGAAAAACAAAGAAATAATCAAAACATGTGAGTGGGGCCAAAAGGTGATTTAATATCAGGATGGAGATGTGTAGCATCAGATAAATAACTGGAAATACCTTAGGAAATAAAGAACCTAAATGTAAATATATTAAATTAAGCATTTTTAGGAATGGAAATAAAACCTTAGAAGAGTAAAGTGAGTTCCAATACTCATTCTATTTTTCTGGCTGTACCACAAGGCTTGTGGGATCTAAGTTTCCCAACAAGGGATCCAACCTGTGTCCCCTACAGTGGAAGGACAGTGGCCTAACCATTGGACCACCAACAGTCTCCCCAATAGTCATTTTTTAAAGTTAATACTAAAGCATTATAAATGTATATCTTATTTATAATAATCTAGTTAAACATTTTGGGGTTTGTTTTTTTCCTTAAGATGGCAGTTAATTTCATTAGAAAGGAACAAAAACCTATTTGTTTAGTTATATCCAAACATGACTTTTAAGACTCCATTAACTACCACAGCTGCCACAGTAAATTCATATTTATGTATTGGCAGGAACACATAAAGGCATGATATAAGAGAACAATAATTAGAAAACGAAGAAAATGTATTAAAGTTTCTGTTTTATGTGGAGCTAATTTTTTCATCTCTTCCATCCCTTCATACCCTCTACGCTCAAGAAGTTTCCAGAACCCAAAGAAATTTATTTGGGAAATATTTGTTGAAAAACAAATCAAATATAAATGACTGCCACACTATTCTGAAGGTTTTAGTTTTGTTTTTGTTTTGAAAGAAATAGGGCAAGAGGAGTAAGAGAAGGGAAAGACACAAAGTACTGACTTCAACCCCAAGGGGACGGCTGGGGGAGCAAGAAGGTGGTGCAGTTTATAAGTGACATCAATTCTGGCTCAGAATATAAACGTCACGAATGAAGACTTTGAGAACTTGTGTATAATTACAGACAAATGTATTAACAATCTTTTGAAACTCCATGGAGTAAAAGAGCCATCAGTGTATTTCATAATCCTAGATTTAAACAGCTTTTCTAACAAGCTGTCTGGGTAATTACTAAGCTATCTAAGAATTACTGTGAACTTTGTACCTTTTTAGTTCACTGACAGATGACTATTTGTTATTAGCTCAAATAATAATAATGTATTAAAATGCTTGTTTAATATACAGAAACATATGTTTGCATTTAGACTACAATGAACTTTGTTCCCCAGAAATATATTGTGAAAAGTCACACAGAAATCTGTGAATCAGCAGCAGGGCCAACAAAAGTGAAATTAGCTGCTATTTCTCTTCAAGTATGTGATAAATAAAGCTACCTCATGCCTATTTTGTATAGGCATGAGTATATTTTGGAAGAGCACTTCTTGATTCTACAGAAAAACTGTATTGCTGTTTTTATCTTAATGCTTTGTATGTGATCTCTTACATACCTACAACTGGAAAAGAATTCTCCTCAAGAAGTTTGTTGATCTGATTTCCTAAAAATTAAATAACTCACCTTGAGTAGAGGTAAAGTAACTAAAGCCAAATCCATGAAATATTAACAAATTCTAAAGGAGGACATTCTGGAAACTAAAATAACTTTAATGAGAGAAAAGTTCAACCAGTAGGAATCCTTGTGTCTTTGGTGTGTCATTTAGAGCATGTAACTAATTCCAGCAGGTAAAGGAGATCTTGTTAAATAAATATTTACTGATTGAGTAATTTAGATGTTACTGGAAACTTCTGACTCATTTCCAAACTCTACATTTTACTCTAAGCCCTTAAAGTAGAATCCAGCCTCTTTAATGTGTTGATTATTTAATTTCAAGGCTTATTTTATGAATTTTTCTTTTGACATTAAATATTAATATCTCGTAACATTTTTCTTAGTCACTATATTATTGTAATTTTATTAATTAAAAATACGAGCAGAAATAAGAGGCAAGTGAATGGTTGTTAGCATAATGGTAATAGGAGGTTTTCAACTAAGAATTATTGGGGGGGTTACCGTATTAATTAGGTAATCTCTGTCATTTGTAAACAACACTCAATGTAAACACACTAAATCTAAATTTTTAAATACAGTAAATCTAAATACAAGAATGTACTGGTGCAAATTAGAAACTGTACATAAAGTAGCTATGCAATTCTCTTTAAACAAAGCCTCTCACAGCATTACACACAATTAAGAATTTAACTAATGCTTTCTAGTGTTGGTTAATCAAGAAAATCTCTTTGGAAGAGATGGACTCAAGTTATGATTTAAAGGAGAAGGAAATAACAGGCAGATAGGAAGAAAACTATTCCCTATATATTAGACCTTACAGCCTCCCAACCACAAACAATATATCTCTTTTCTTAGCCATAGGATACCCACTCATGAGTCTTTACAACATCCATGGTGGTGGTAAGGATTAATTTAATACAGCAGCCCATCCCACAAAAAATTTCCACTCAACTTTAAAGGCTTGTCATATCTGTCCCATCAATTGGTGAGAAGAGATGAAAATGGATTCTCAAGAGCAATAGGCTTAATGCACTACCCCTGAGGTAGTAAACCACCCCACTTAGTGTAAATAGTTTTGAAACCTGGTGATATAAGTATAAGATCCATTTCTCGTCTGTAAAAGCAAAGGCTAAAGCATATTAACTGCCATGGCTTCAAACCATCAGTAAAGCTAACATACCAAGAGAGAAAGGTGAAGTTCCACTATCTGTGGCTCTGGACTCTAACCCTGGGTAGGGAAAATAAATATGTGCCAAGTCCAGTTGCCAATTTTAATTTGAGTTATTCCCACACTGATCATATTTTCACTATATATTACTAACTATATAACCACAAGTAAAAGAAAATGAACATTTAGAACATTACAGAAACACAAACTGGACTTTACAGCTTAAGAATCAAGGCCGAAATTAATACAATCTAGAATATGCAAGAAGATTCTCAGTATTTCATATTAAAAATAGTGAAGATGCAAACTTTCAACAACTGCTCACCATATGTACATATGCCATATTTTCATATCTCTCACAACATAAGCTCAAATATAATGCTTAAAAGTAATAGCACTTCAGCAAATCAGTTTTTAATTGCTTTATGACTTCATATAGGTTTATTTTACATTTTTTAAAGTTTATTTTTTACATTCCCATTAGCATTAAAAATAGAAATTATATTATTATTAACAGTCCATAGTCTCATAGTATCAATGCCAGTGACTAATTCCACTGGATAAAGCCCTCTGTTAACATACTATGGGATCTGATACATGGGTTTTTTTATGGGAATCATGGTAGTTTACATGCTGTATATGACTGTTTGAGTACATATTAATACAAGGCTCTGAGGACTAAAGGATTTAGCAAAACTGGAATTATTTATTTTACTGGCTAACTCTAGAGCATACGCTTCCATCAGAAAGAACACAATAGCAGTAAAAAGGAATAGCCAAACCCCTTTTCCTAAATTCTGAATCTTTTCAGATTCAGAATTTTTTTTCAGCTGAAAAAATGTTTTTTCAGCTGCTAAAACAGTCTCCATACAGCTCTGAAGATAACACTAGCTAGGTGCTGTATGTGCAAACATTACAAATCAGAAGAACAACACCGTTATTTTCTCTTTGTTAAGACACCTAAATCTTATTACAACATAACACATCTCAGAAAACATTTCAATCCTGCACAGGTTTTTACCTGGAACCATACCAAAAGGTTTTTCATTAACAAGTAACCATCATCTAGAAAATGGTTCTGGAGCACAGGCACAGAGAACAGAATTATAATGGGGCTTGTATATATAAGGGATACAGCCATAGAAGCAATATTACAAGATTTCCTTTAGAGTGAGGATGAATCCAATGGCTGTTGTTTGTACACTATCATTAGAAAGACTGTTCTGCTGGAGGCAGAAAAGTTGGTAAGTGAATGTATCAATACTGAATTCAGTCAGTGTTGCCTTCAAAATGTAATGCTTCATTCAGTGCAAACATTAGGAAGAGGCTAATGGAAGGGTTTTCTAGCCAGCTAGATTGAACACAACATGAGGTCCTCCCTTGATATACACATTGAACAGTGTTTAATTCTGCCTTCTGGTTGCCCAACACTGCTATCTTTAGATTGAGAGGGTGGGAGAGACACTGGGTTTTGCTTTGTTTTATCAATTTATAGAGCAATAACAACAACAACAACAACAACAAAATACCCGTAAGATTTCTATTTCCTTTTCACAAACCAAATATAACCCTGGCAAAAGGCATAAATGGGTAATTATAATAGCTAGAGTACTTATCTGTTATTTTATCCTCACAATCTTTTTCTTACAAATTGAAAATGGTAACATAAGGTAAACTAAAATATCATCTTCTCATAGTACTATATGAGCAATCATTCAATAACAGAAATTAAGCAATAACTAAAAGTCAGCTTTCCGTTTTTCTTTCTTTTACCTACCTCAGTTCAAGAAAGATTCTTAGTTCTAAAATTTTGTTGTTGCCCAAAGAGGCAATCTGCCCTAGGACTATGCTTTTCAAACTTTAATGTGTATGTGATCACCTGGAATATTTGTTAAAATAGAATTCCTGATTCAGTAGGTCTGGGGGGTGGGTGGGGCATAACAACCTACAGTTCTAAGCTCTCAGGTGATGGCCATCCTACCAGTCCACAGAGCATACTTTTGAGTAGCAAGTATCTCACAAACATAGGAGTAAAAAATAGGGTTTTTTATCTCCTGCCACTCTAACACTTTCACACTTTAAATTTCTTTTATTCAAATTCTCCAGGCTTTAATTTCCTCATTTGTAAAATGAAGAATTCATATACACAGACTTTTGTAAGAAAGCATTACGGGTGCATGCTAAGTCACTTCAGTTATGTCCAATTCTGTGTGACTCTATGGACTACAGCCCACCAGGCTCCTCAGTCCATGGGATTCTCCAGCCAAGAATAGTGGAATGGGTTGCTGTGCCCGTCTCCAGAGGATCTTCACAACTCAAGGATCGAACTCGCGTCTCTTATATCTACCTGCATTGGCAGGTGAGTTCTTCATCACCAGGACCACCTGGAAAGCCTATAAGCATTATAGTAAAAATTTTAAATCCTATCACACTGTGAAGTCAGGTGATAGGTACATGAAGGTCTGTTATACTATTCTCTCTAGTTTGTACATGTTTTAGATCTTCATAATAGAAAGCTTTCAAAAATGTGAGCACTCACTAAACTCCCTACAAGAACTGTTTCATTTTTCAAATACTTCTTTTAATATAGTATCAAATTTTTAAAACTTCATCTAACAGACACAAAGAAAAGTTTGGTGTTCATTATCTTAATTGTAGTGATAGAATCATAAGTATATACACATCAAAACTTATCAAACTATAATTTTTAAATATACACAGTTTAAGTGAATTACATCTCAATAATTCTTATAAATAAAAATAATAAAAAGTTTATCTCCTCAATGTTTTCTTTATAAAAAACGAAAACAACAGTCTGAAATTCTCAGCGGTAAACCATTGTTCCCCTTCACTGGGAGCTGTAAACTAAGGTTGGTCTTTGAAGTCTTGACATAAAGGACAATACTGTAGTGCCCAAGTTACCAGTTTCCAATCAGAAACCTAAGAAATTCCTTGGTTTCAGGGGATCATGCCAATGTCCTCACTAATGTGATCACCAGCTATACAGAGCCTATGTCTGGCCACCTCCATTCTCATCTTCCTTCACCTCCCCACAATCCGCATCCTAATCATTTTGGAAATTATCATTCTTCAAACGGTCATACCATGAAGGATCGATTTCATTGTAAATGCTGCTTCCTCTGTCAAAAATGTCCCTCTTACTCTTTTTCTGCAATTTAGACTCCTCTCTGTCCCTTGTGACAGAGCTCAAAAGCAACTTCCTTTGGGAAGCTTTTCCTAATTTCTAGCCAATGATTCCTAGTCAATCATTTGCTCTGTCCTCTTTACTCCTAACTTCAGTGTTCTTTTCATACTTCTAGGATTCTAAATAAAATAGTCTACAAAATCAATCATGGAGCACTGCGAATATATATTTATTTAACATATATATACATATATATAATGTACATGTATTACTATTATTAGCTACTATCTTATGCAATGGTATACAATAAGGGTGAGGTTTATTGTTGCAACAGTGGTAAATTATAAAGTATATAAAAACTTAAAGGTGATAATTAAATTATGGAATCACCTCTGTGATTTTAATATTTTCACTGACTTCCAATGAAACTATAGACCGAAAGTAATTTCCCCTCATGCACCACTAAAAGGTAGAACCAAGAGTAGAAGTACCAGTTTTCCCATTTTCTTAACACACACTTGCATCATTCCTCTTATGTCGGTCCATGTGTTTCCTTGCAGATCTAAGATAATTCGTCCATTTAACAAGCATCTTAATTAAGTTAGCTCTAAGTAACATAACATACAAATACTCCTAACCAGTAACACAAGCTTGCAAGACATCAAAACAAACCTGGAACTCTCATTTCCCCCTAATAACAAATAATTTAAAGTAACAAAGAAGCCTCTAACACAAACCACCATGCCACTTTCTATTTTAAATATTAGTAAAGTTAAAATGTGAAAGTGAAGTTGCTGAGTCGTGTCCAACTCTTTGCGTTCCCACGGACTGTAGCCTACCAGGTTCCTCCATCCATGGGATTTTCCAGGCAAGAATACTGGAGTGCATTGCCATTTTCTTCTCCAGATTTTCCCAACGCAGTAATTGAACCCGGGTCTCTCGCATAGTAGGCAGACGCTTTACCATCTGAGCCACCAGGGAAGAGAAGACCAGGTCAGAGGGCAAGGGTGGGATGATATGGGAGAATGGCATTGAAACATGTTAATTACCATATGTGAAATCAATCGCCAGCCCAGGTTTGGTGCTCAGGGCTGGTACACCGGGATGACCCATACAAAGGGAATTGGGAGGGAGGAGGGAGGGGGTTTCTGGAAGGGGAACATATGTATACCCATGGCAGATTCATATCAATGTATGGCAAAACCAACACAATAAAGTAAAGAAAATTGAATAAATAAATAAATAAATAAAAGAGAGAAGACCAGGTCAGTAGGTACCCAATATGATACTGGAGATCAGTGGAGAAATAACTCCAGAAAGAATGAAGGGATGGATGTGACTGGTGATAGAAGCAAGGTACGATACTGTAAAGAGCAATATTGCACAGGAACCTGGAATGTTGGGTCCATGAATCAAGGCAAATTGGAAGTGGTCAAACAGGAGATGGCAAGCGTGAACATCAACATTCAAGGATTCAGCGAACTGAGATGGACTGGAATGGGTGAATTTAACTCAGATGACCAATATATCTACTACTGTGGGCAGGAAACTGTTAGAAGAAATGGAGTAGCCATCATAATCAACAAAAGAGTTCAAAACACAGTACTTGGATGCAATCTCAAAAATAATTGAATGATCTCTGTTCATTTCCAAGGCAAACCATTCAATATCATGGTAATCCAAGCCTATGCCCCAACCAGTAATGCTGATGAAGCTGAAGTTAAATGGTTCTATGAAGACCTACAAGAACTTTTAGAACTAACACCCAAAAAAGATGTCCTTTTCATTATAAAGGACTGGAATGTGAAGGTAGGTAGTCAGGAAACACCTGAAGTAACAGGCAAATTTGGCCTTGGAGTACAGAATGAAGTAGGGCAAAGGCTAATAGAATTTTGCCAAAGGAACGCACTGGTGATAGTAAACACCCTCTTTCAACAACACAAGAGAAGACTCTACACATGGACATCACCAGATGGTCAACACCGAAATCAGACTGATTATATTCTTTGCAGCCAAAGCTGGAGAAGCTTTATACAGTCAACAAAAACAAGACTGGGAGCTGACTGTGGCTCAGATCATGAACTCCTTATTGCCAAATTGAGAGTTAAATTGAAGAAAGCAGGGAAAACCACTAGACCAGTCAGATATGACCTAAATCAAATTCCTTATAATTATACAGTGGAAGTGAGAAACAGATTTCAGGGACTAGATATGATAGACAGACTGCCTGATGAACTATGGATGGAGGTTTGAGACATTATATAGGAGACAGGGATTAAGACCATTCCCACGGAAAAGAAATGCAGAAAAGCAAAATAGCTGTCTGAGGAGGCCTTACAAATAGCTGTGAAAAGAAGAGAGGTGAAAAGCAAAGGAGAAAAGGAAAGATATTCCCATCTGAATGCAGAGTTCCAAAGAATAGCAAGGAGAGATAAGAAAGCCTTCCTCAGCCATCAATGCAAAGAAATAGAGGAAAACAACAGAATGGGAAAAACTAGAGATCTCTTCAAGAAAATTAGACACACCAAGGGAACATTTCATACAAAGATAAGCTCTATAAAGGACAGAAACGGTATGGAACTAACAGAAGCAGAAGATATTAAGAAGAGGTGGCAAGAATACACAGAACTGTACAAAAAAGATCTGCACAGGTAACCACGATGGTGTGATCACTCATCTAAAGCCAGACATCCTGGGATGTGAAGTCAAGTGGGCCTTAGAAAGCATCACTATGAACAAAGCTAGTGGAAGTGATGGAATTCCAGGTGAGCTATTTCAAATCCTGAAAGATGATGCTGTGAAAGTGTTGTACTCCATATGCCAGCAAATTTAGAAAACTCAGAAATGGCCACATGACTGGAAAAGGTCAGTTTCATTCCAATCCCAAAGAAAAGCAATGTCAAAGAATGCGCGAACTACCACACAATTGCACTCATCTCACATGGTAGTAAAGTAATGCTAAAAATTCTCCAAACCAGGCTTCAGTATTACATGACCCATGAACTTCCAGATGTTCAAGTTGCTTTTAGAAAAGGCAGAGGAACCAGAGATCAAATGGCCAACATCCGCTGGATCATCGAAAAAGAAAGAGAGTTCCAGAAAAACATCTATTTCTGCCAAAGCTTTTCACTGTGTGGATCACAATAAACTGTGGAATATTCTGAGGGAGATGGGAATACCAGACCACCTGACCTATCTCTTGAGAAACCTGTATGCAGGTCAAGAATCAACAGTTAGAACAAGGAATAACATGGAATAACAGATTGGTATCAAATAGGAAAAGGAGTACGTCAAGGCTGTATATTGTCACCCTGCTTATTTAACTTATATGCAGAGTACATCATGAGAAACATTGGGCTGGAAGAAGTACAAGCTGGAAACAAGATTGCCAGGAGAAATATCAATAACCTCAGATATTCAGATGACACCACCCTTATGGCAGAAAGTGAAGAGAAACTAAAAAGCCTCTTGATGAAAGGAAAGAGGAGAGTGAAAAAATTGGCTTAAAGCTCAACATTCAGAAAACTAAGGTCTTGGTATCTGGGCCCATCACTTCATGGCAAATAGATGCGGAAACAGTGGAAACAGTGGCTGACTTTATTTCTGGGGACTCCAAAATCACTGCAGATGGTGACTGCAGCCATGAAATTAAAAGATGCTTACTCCTTGGAAGGAAAGTTATGACCAACCTAGACAGCATATTGAAAAGCAGAGACATTACTTTGTCAACAAAGGTCCATCTAGTCAAGGCTATGGTTTTTCCAGTAGTCATATATGGATGTGAGAGTTGGATGGTGAAAAAAGCCGAAGGCCGAAGAATTGATGCTTTTGAACTGTGGTGTTGGAGAAGACTCTTAAGAGTCCCTTGGCTGCAAGAAGATCCAACCAGTACATCTTAAAGAACATCAGTCCTGGCTGTTCATTAGAAGGACTGATGTTGAAACTGAAACTACAATCCTTTGGCCACCTCATTCGAAGAGCTGACTCATTAGAAAAGACCCTAATGCTGGGAAGGATTGGGGACAGGAGGAGAAGGGGATGACAGAGGATGAGATGGCTGGATGGCATTACCGACTCGATGGGCATGAGTTTGGGTAGACTCCAGGAGTTGGTGATGGACAGGGAGGCCTGACGTGCTATGATTCATGGGGTCACAAAGAGTCAGACATGACTGAGCGACTGAACTGAACTGAAGCATCAAATCCCTCTGCCTTAACTCTCTTACCTATTCACAATGGATTATAAAGCTGAATATTTTAACAATTCTTACAACAGAGCCCCATAATCCATTTCACCCCATCCTTTTCTCCCATCTGCCAAGAAAAAAACCCAAGTATATACTAGTGTTACAATCTATGTTTACCTTCATTCATCTCACTTCCTCTTTTCATTCAAATGTCACCTTTATATCGAAACAATGAAAACGTTTCCTTGTTTCTGTTTTGTCTGTTCATCCTTCTCCTCTTCTGCAACTTCACCTTAGCTTTCACTCAATCACAAAGCCCTGGTTTTCCTTGTAGTTTGTAGCCATTAGTTCCCTGCCTTCATTCCCTGGACCCTCTCTGATTATCTCAACCATTCATGCATTTCCCATAATAGTTATTGTTAAGTCATTTAAGTTCTGTCCAACTCTTTGTAACCCCTGGACTGCAGCATGCCAGGCTTCCCAGTCCTTCACTATCTCCCCATGTTTGCTCAAACTCAAGTCCATTGAGTCAGTGATACCATCCAACCATCTCATCCTCTGTCGCTCCCTTCTCCCAATTCCTATCTGTAGCTCAGATTTCCTCCCTAAGAAAGAAAGATGCAAACTCTTACACCTAACTGCCTGTAGAACATGTAACAGGGCCTTCACAAAGGCACCACAAAGTCAACATGCTGAAATCAACTATCAGAATCAAATTTTTCAGAACTCTAAAACAGTCAAAAGTTTACAGCAAACAAGCAAGCACTAAATCTAAAACAAACAAAAAAAACCTCAGGTAACTTTAAAATGGTAGAAAATTTCACTGCATTTTATTTTTCCTTGTCGTATCTCCAAACATGGCTCAGAGGTGGTCTCAGAGACAGCAGATCGTGATCCTAGCATGGGTCATTGGTCCCCTAGTTCTGGAGAAAGCAGAGATCTTAATCTCGGAGAACTGAGTTTTTTAGACCTGTCTAGAATCCGACTGCAATGCTGGAGACCTGGGTTTGACCCCTGGGCTGGGAAGATCCCCTGGAGAAGGGAAAGGCTACCCATACCAGTATTCTGGCCTAAAGAATACCATGGACTGAAGAGTCCATCGTGTTGCAAAGAGGCTGACAAGACTGAGCAACTTTCACTCACTCAAATGCTGCAGGAAAGACTAGTGCAAGGTGCTTATCTCTTTCATCTAACTCAGGGTGCAAAAAGAGACATTACTTTAGAAACAAATAAAGGTGGCAAAAAAAAAAAGGCAGGGTGGGGGTGGGAAAGGAGAACCCTTCTGACTGCAGGGGCAAAAGACGATAGCTGGGGCAAACAATAGCAATAGAGCACTGAAAACCTGGGAGAAAATGCAGGGAGAGAACGCTTCTTGAAAAATTAGGGCATTCAGAAGCACCGCATACACTAGAATTGAGAAGGCTACGTGAATGCGACGGGCAAGACACACGCTCTCCTGTGTCTAGGGATGCCTAAGTTTTCACCTCTGGTTGATCTCTCATCTAAGCACAAGCAGTGAGTCAAGACTAAGGCGCAGCTGCAAACAGCCTAGCTAACAAATGGAAGAGTCCCCCAAAACAGAGACAGTGAGCAAGTACTGGGAAATTCTTTTCTCCTCCTCCTCTGCTTCCTCTTTCTGCTTTTTGGGGGGGCTCCTGGCATTAAAGAAAACTTCTATCAAAACACTAGCTGAGGAAATTCCCTGGTGGTCCAATGGTTAGGGCTCTGTGCATTCACTGCATGGGACACAGGTTTGATCCCTAGGGAACTCTACCTGCCAGGCACTGCAGCGAGAAACAAAAACAAAACACCAGCTAAACACAAACTAAAGGAGATTTCAGAGAACATAAATGACATATGGACTTTACAAAAATAGTCTGCAAAAATCCCTACACAAACAAGAGTCATAGTCCACAGCAAGCAACAATTACTCTCCTTGAGGAAAAAGAAGCTTGTGATTTCCAGAGGCACTACTTTATGTGATTCAAAATGTTCAATTTTCAGCAACAACAACAACAACAAAAATATCACAAAGCAATCAAAGAACAAGAAAGTCGGCCTATCCTTTGGGGTTAGCCCACCCCCACACCTCGGGGGTGTACTGTCCTTTGGGGAAAAAAACAAGAAAGTATGGTCCATTCCAGAAGAAATTAACCACATTGTGCCTGAGAAAGCATAGATATTGAACATACTAAGCCAAGGTTTTAAATAAACTGTCTTAAATATACTTGAGGAGCTAAAGAAAATTATGGATGAAAAGCCAAAAAAAACAGGAGAATAATGTCTCAACAAGCAGAGACTATCAATAGAGATAAAAATTATAAAAGGAACTAAGAAATTCTGAGGCTGAAAAATACAATAACCAAAATGAAAAATTCACTCACAGGTTTCAATAGCACATTTGAGCAGACATGAGAATCACAGAACTTAAAGACAGTCAACTGAAATTATCCAGTTTGAAGAGAAGAAAAGAAAATGAAAAGAGCCTAAGAGACCTGAGATACCACCAAGTATATCAACATAGATATAATGGAGGTCCCAGAAAGAGGAAAGTCAGAAAGGAGCAGAAAGAATACTTGACGAAGTAATGGCCAAAAAATTCCTTTCACAGTTTGATAAAAGACATAAAGCTACACACTGAACAAGTTCAATAAGATCCAAGAAAGACAAACACAAAGACATTCTCACTGTGCCACATTATTATCAAACAGTTGGAAGACAAACAGAATCCTGAAAGTAGCAAAAAGAAGCAAGCAACTCATCTGTACAAAAAATCGTCTGTAACATTAACAGCTAAATTTTCATCAAAACCCATGAAGGCTAGCTAGAAGGTAGTCGCATAATATATGTAAAGTACTAACCGGCGGGACAGGGAGTGGGGGGTGCCAACTAAGAATTCCATATGTAGGAAAATTATCCATCAAAGATGAAAAAGAAATTAAGATATTCCAAGGCAATGGAGGGAGCTCACTGTGAGTAGCCCTGACCTTTAAGAAATGCTAAAGGAAAAAAAGAAGACAAAAAGAAAGAAAAAAAAAAATGCTAAAGGAAGGCTTTCAGGCTGAAACAAAAGGACACCAGACAGTAACTCAAAGCCATTTGAAGAAACAAAGAATTTAGTAAAGGTAATCACATAGATAAATATAAAAACCAATGTTGCTGCATTTTGGTTTGTAACTCCTCTTTGTGCTTCCCACATGACTGACAAGACAAACACATTTTAAAAATTATAATTGAGAGCAAGAGGAGAATTGGGTAGCAGAGGATGAGATGGTTAGAAAACAGCAATGACTCAACGGACAAGAGTTGGAACTGCTGCTACTGCTAAGCCACTTCAGTCGTGTCCGACTCTGCGACCCACAGAGTTTGAGCAAACTCCTAGTGACAGTGAATGACAGGCAAGCCTGATGTGCTACATACAGTCCATGGTGTTGCAAAGAGTCAGACACGACTTAGTGACTGAACAACAGAAAATTTTAATGAGCACAAAATGTATAAAGATTAATTTATGACAATAACAACATAAAAGACGAAGATGGGAATTATATAGAAGTAGACTTTTCTATGTTAGTGAAGCTAAGTAAACATCAATTTAAACCAGTGTTATAAAGTTAATATTAATTGTAATCCCTATAGTAACTACTAAGAAAATATCTAAAAAAATATACACAAAAGGAAATGAGAAGACAGTCAAATGGTACATGACCAAAAAAAAATCAATTAAACACAAAAAGAGGTAATGGAATGAGGAACAAAAATGTATAAGACATACTTAGGAAAACATACTATACTAAAACTTGCAAGATACAGCAGAAGCAGTACTCAAAAGGAATGTATCTGTAAATGCCTCCATCAAAAAAGAAGAAAGATCAAGTCAATAAACCAAGTTCATCCCTTAGGAAACTAGAAAATGAACAAATGAAATCCAATGCTAGCAGAAAGAGGATATAATAAAGACTAGAGTGAAGATTTTTAAAATAAAGAACGAAAAAATAATAAAACCAATGAAACCAAATTTTAGTTATTTGAAAAGATCAACAAAGTTGGCAAACTCTAGGTAGCCTAAAACCAAGAGAAGATGAAAATAACTAAAATCATGAAAGTGGGGACATTAGTACTAACATTACATTAATGTTTTAAAATTATCGTACACCAAGAAAGTAGACTATCTAGAGAAAATGGACAAATTACTTTAAATATACAAATTACCTATTTATCCTTATAAATAGAAAATCTGAACATATCTGTAACAAGTATAGAGATTGAATAAGCAATCAAAAAATCTTCAAACAAAGAAAAGGCCAGGACTAGATGGCTTCACTGATCAATTCTACCAAATGTTTAATATTAATATCAGTCCTCAAAATTCTTCCCAAAAATAGAAGAGCAGGGAACATTTTTAACTCATTCTTTAAGGCAAGTATTATTGTGATATCAAAGTTACGGCAAGAAAAGAAAATTACAAAGCAATATCCCTTACAAACGTAGATGGTAAAGTAATCAACAAAATACTAGCAAACCAAACCCAAGACCATTTTTGAAAGGACTATACACCACGGAGAAGGCAATGGCAACCCACTCCAGTACTCTTGCCTGGAAAATCCCATGGATGGAGGAGCCTGGTAGGCTGCCATCTATGGGGTTGCAGAGTCGGACACGACTGCAGCGACTTAGCAGCATACACCAAGCACAGTGGGATTTATCCCAGGAATGGAAGAGGGTTCAATATACAAAAATTAATGTAATATATCATATATACAGAATGAGTTTAAAAAAATTACCTCAACCAATAGGCAAAAAGCATCTGACAAAACACAATATCCTCTCATACTGAAAACACTCACAAAACTAGGAATAGAAAGAAACTTTCTCAACATAATAAAGGGCATTTATGAAAAATCCACAACTAACATTCCATGATGAAAGACTGAAAGCTTTCCTTCTAAGATCAAGAACAAGAAAAAGATGTCCATTTTCACTACACTATTCATCATTGCGCTGGAAGTTCTAGTCGGGTCAATGAGGCAATAAATTTTTAAAAATATACAAATAAATAGCACCTGAGTTGGGAAAGAAGAATTAAAACTATCTCTGCTATCATATGATATGACTTTGTGGTATAGAAAAGTCCAGAGAAGCCACAAAAAAAAAAAAAAACTACTAGCCAATAAATAAATTCAGAAAAATTACAGGGTACAAATCAACACATAAAAAGAAACTGTTTCTATACACCAGCAATGAACACTACATATATGAAATTAATAAAACAATTTCACTTACAATAGCATCCAAAATAATAAAATACCTAGTAATAATTTTAACCACGGAGGTGAAAGACTGGTACACTGAACACCACAAACACTGCTAAAAGAAATTAAAGATATAAATAAATGGAAAGACATCTCATTCTCACAGACTGGAAAACATACATTGTTAAGATGGCAATACTATACAGAGTAATTCAATGCAATCTCTATTATAATTTTTGGCAGAAAGAAAAAAGTCAATCCTCACATTCACATGGAATTTCAGGGGTCCCAAATAGTCAAAACAATCCTGAAAAGGATGAATAAAGTTAAAGAACTATCACTTTCTGATTTCAAAACTTATTACAAAGCTACAGTACTCAAAAGAGTATAGCAGTAAATAAGGACGGACATACTGATCAATAAAATACAGAAATAAACCCATATGTGTACATCCAGTTGATTTTCCACAAGGGTGCCAAGACCATTCAAAGGGAAAGAACAGACTCTTCAACAAACACTGCTGAAGCAATTGGTATCTATATCCAAAAGAATGAAGTTGGACCACTACTTAACACCATACACAAAAAATCACCTCAAATGGATCAAACACCTAAATATAAGAGCTAAAACTACAAACCTCTTAGAATAAAAAACAGTGGTCCTTACGACCTTGGACACTGCAACGGATTCTTAGATATGACACCAAAAGCACAAGTAACAGTGACCCAAAACAATTGATAAATTAATTTCATCAAAATTAAAAACTTGTGTGCATCAAAGGGCATTTCCAACAATGTGAAATAACCTAGATAATGTACAGAACACAGTTGCAAGAGAAAATATTTGCAAATCAATATCTGGTAAGAGTCTAGTATTCAGAATAATTTTTATTTATGACTGAACAACAAACTTAGAACTGAACTCAAAAAGTGGGCAAAGGATTTGAATAGATATTTCTCTAAAGGGGATATATAAATGGCCAAAAAGCATATGAAAAGATTCCCAACATCATTAGTCATTAGGAAAATGTAAATAAAAACCACAATGAAACTAACACAAAACTGTAAATCAACTATGCTGTGCTATGCTGTGCTTAGCCGCACAGTTGTGTCTGACTCTTTATGATCCAGGACTGTAACCCACCAGGCTCCTCTGTCCATGGGGATTCTCAAGGCCAGAATACTGGAGTGGGCCACCATGCCCTCCTCGAGGTAAATCAACTACACTCCAATAAAAATAAAAATAATACCATAAAAAAGATACCATATGGTCCCCTCCAAAATTTTATCCTTCATATAAGTAAAATCATAAATAAATAAATGGATATGATCACAAAAAAAACACAGTGAGATACCATTTCACACGCGCTAAAATGGCTATAATTTTTTTAGATATAAAATAACAAGTATTGACGAGAAATTTGAACCCATCCCCCCATACACTGCTGACAGAAATGTGAAGTCACTGTGAAAATTAGTTTGCTGTTTCCTCAAAAAGTTAAATACAGAATTATCACATGATTCAACAATTCCATTCCCAGGTATAATTTGCAAAAGAACTGAAAACATATACTCAAATACTTGTTCACAAATGTTCATAATACTCACAAGAGCTATTCATAAATAGCCAAAACTGCAAACAATCCTGAGTGTCATCAACTGACAAGTGGATAAATAAATTGTGGTATAGAAACACAATCAAATGTCAGTCATAAAAAGGAATGAAGTGCTGATATGCTACAACTTAGAAGAGTCCTGAAAACATTAAGTGAAACCCAGTTACAAAAGACTACCCACTGTATAATTTCATGTATATGAAATATCTATGATAGCTAAATCCACAGAGACAAAAAGCAAATTGGTGGTTGGCAGGGACAAAGGGGAAGGAAAAAGAAGGAGTGATTGCCTAAGAGATATGAAGATTTCTTCTCAAGTAATGAAAATGTTTTAGAATGAGAGAAAAGTGGCACAACACTGTGAATGTACTAAATGTCACTGGATTGTATATGTTAGATTAAGTATTTTAACGTATACAACTCAGTATATTTAAAACTGAACTCTTTCAGCAAATGGAAAAAAAAATACCCTGCTGGTATGACTATAAATTAGTACAAGCGCTTTGGGAAGTAACTGGACATCATCTAGCAAAGTTAATCACGAACGTATCCTATGACTCCTGCAATTCCACTCTACTATCTCTCTCAGTTAATGACAATCACTCACATGGTCACCAATAGTAGAAATTAACAGACATGCTTGTTTTCTCCCTTACATACCACATTCAATGCGTTTCGACATACTGACATTGAGTGTTTCCTGCTACGTGCTAGGAGACACAACAATGAACAGAACACAGTATCTCTGCCCTCACAGAGGTCACAATTTACTGGAGGCAACACAAAATTAACTACATAATTAAAATACAATGTCTTAAGCACAGTAAGAAGGGAAAAAACAGAATGCTATCAGAGCACGTAAAATAAGCAGCTAACACAGACTTTGGGGATGTTAAAAAAGTTTCCTGAAAGAAGAATATCTAGGCTAAGATCTTAAGGATACATAAGAGGAGTCAACCAACTGAAGAGAGACCAAAAAATTCTAATCTACCATCTAATCCTTCTTTTTCTCTGTTTCAGTTTTAGTAAAACCATCGTTCCTTCTTTTTTAATCCCCACTACTACCTATTGTACATACACATCATCATTACTGACTTGCAAAAGCCTCCTAGCCAGTGTATTCCTTTCAATAGTTTCCAAAGTGAACTATGTAAAACACACACACACACACTCTGATCATGTCCTTCTCTTCCTTACACCCATCAGTAACTGTTCAAAATACAAAAAAAAAGACCCTACTCACCCACACAGATTAAAGCCTCATTGATGTGATCCCTGACAGTCTCTTCTCCTGCCTCTTCTCACTTCCTACTTGATGAATCAGCTTGTTTTCATCCACATAAACACACTATCTATAAATATCACTCTATTGCTCACTGGCATTTGCTTTGTATCTCTGATACCTTATGTCACTGGCATATAGTGAGTCCTCAATGCCTCTATCTTTAAGATATAAATGAAAAAATTACGTAACAGCAATACTGCAATTTACTAAGCACGTATGATATACCAGACGTTACATTAGGTACTGTATAAATATTCACCTCTAATTACCACAACAACCTGGAGGGCTAGGCATCAGTAGCCTCACATTAGGGAAAAGACCACTAAAGCTCAGGAAAAATTAGGCGTAACAAAGCAATTAAGTAGCAGTTCTAGAAGTGGGACTCATCCAAAACCAGTACTGCTCTTTACAGCATCAAACTACTTCCTAGACTATTCTTAAGCACTGTATCTCTCCAAATATCAGTGCATCTTCTTATTTATAAACTCCCTACCCAAAATGCCTGCGTGCTCAGTCACATCTGACTCTTTGAGACACCACGGATGGTAGACTGCAGGTTCCTTTGTCCATGGGATTTTCCGGGTAAGAATACTGTAGTGAGTTGCCATTTCCTCCTCCAGGGGATCTTCCTGACCCAGGGATCGAACCTGAATCTTCTGCACCTCTTTCATTGCCAGGTGGATTCCTTACCACTGTGCCACCTGGGAAGCCCACCTACCCCAAAGTGAACATTAATTAGAAATGTCTACTTCTAGTTAAGATGTGTCAAATGTTGCCTTAAGAATAGTAACTCTGTTCCCAAAACACAGAGGTGGAAAAGAACTAATAATTATTAATAACCCAATCATTTCCATTTAAAAAGTATCTGTCAATCATCCATCTAAAATAATTTTTACTTTGTATGACAAGGTTGAAATTCTTCATGTAATATGCATTTTAGTTTCCTTGAGAGTGAAATGAAAACCATAAACAACTTATCACAAATATGTAACTGCCCTCAGGAGGCAGATGATACAAGAAAGATCCACTCTGAATTAGACTGTACAGAGTTATATCACTGAGAGGTTAATATTTGACTTCTCATGTATCTTCTACCCAACCTTTGCTATAAACACCTTATATAAACAGACACAGCATGAACTCAGTATCGCACTACGGCCTCCCTATTGATCCAGTCTGCTCCCCACACTTGCATGCCTCTCTGCAACCCACTCCAGTATTCTTGCCTGGAGAATCCAAAGGACTGTAGCCTGTCAGGCTCCTCTGTCCATGGGATCGCAAGAATTGGACACGACTTAGTGACTAAACCACCGCCACTGAAAAATAAAACAGTCTCCAAGGAAATAAGACTTGGCAGGATTAAAAATTCAAACTTTTATTTAAAAAAAAAAAAAAGCTAAGCAATGCTAACAAAGTTTTAAACATTAAATGGAATGAAAGAAGGGTGGGTGGAAAACAAGAAAATCAGCAAATATGCAACACTTACTATGTACCAGGCACTGTACTAGATATCTTCACATAAACGATTTCATTTAATAGGATATTAACATTGCTTAAATAACAGAAAAATACAATTTTTCTACCCAATTTTGATAAAATTAGTACTGAGAAGGAAAGTAACATGTAAGGAGAATAACCTTATTTGTTGTTCTTTCCATATTTGTACCATTTTAATGTGATTCTTCTATTAATCTTTGACAAACCATGAAATTTTATATTTTCATCATGACCAATCCATGAAATTTACCAACTTTGCCCATGATTCATACCAGGTCATAGTTATAATGTCTGCTATGCATTTTAGCTAAATAAGCATTGAAACTTCTCCCTTTGGACAGAATGAAAAATCTGCCTATAATTAAAGTGGGAATTGTTAACTACAAGCAGTTAAAGTTTACAGCATTGTTTGACAGTTGCAAAGATAAGCCAGTAAAATGCCTGAGATGCTGTGACTACCTATACTTCCCACACATTTGAACAATAGTGTGATATCTCTTAGCATCATAAAATCAATCTCAGATTAGGTAATGAAATATGCACCAGCCTTTTCCCAGAACCTTTGACAAATCACACACAATCCTAAATCTTCATAAATCACGATTAAAGACAAGTATATCATCACCAACACATATATCTTCCCAAGCCTGACCCAGAGACTAATGAGAAAAGGCCTAGACTATCTCATCTGATTAATTAATTCAAAATGTCTGCTGTTATTCAAATGTGAGGCTGGTATTATTTGAATAACACTTGACAGCAGCGCCTGAAGATATCATTTCTGATTTGTGAAGTCACTGCTGCATAACTGATGATAGTTTATGAAAATGTTCCAATGAAGCTGCTTTTCTTGGCACAACTGTGAAAGATTTGCCAAAGAGGTGGTTCTTTTTTTTTTTTTGTCAGTAGTTGATGTTGCTAATGTTGTCAAATATTTCCAAAATATATAGTCTCTGGAGTCTTTTTTCCTTAAATATTGCCACAATAGCTGCTTTTCTACCTTCAAAGTATGATTTGTCTGAACACAAAATTGCTTCACATGAGCCCTTTCTCCTTTTTAAGTATCGAAATAGCACCTTTCCAGAATTTAGTCCCTCCAAATAGCTTCTTTTTGTTTTAACAAAAATAGATTTTAACACTGATTGGACTGAGTAACAGCATTTGACTTTGAGAGATTTCTTTTCCATACTGAATAGTATTCCTTCCTTATAGAATGTTAGAAGGAAGATCAGAAAATACCTTAAGGTAATATTGTAAGTTTTTTTTCTTTGAAAACAAAAAGGTGTACTTTTAAAAACCTAAATACTGTTTGACCCTTCAAAAAAAATTATAGTTCTCCAATGAAAATATAATTAATGGGGCTAAGAGAACCTCAAAATCAACATTATGTTTGAATCCACAATTTACCTTGGAGATCTTTTAATAGTTCATACTACACATGGCAATATCCAGGCATACCGTTAGTAGAATCTCCAATTTTCAGGCCTTAGGGTTATTTCTGAATTCAAATCCACCTTCTCTCCTAGTCTAGTAAAGAACATAAAGACTCCTCAGAGACAAATATTACTTTGCAATGTCCATTTCCCTGCCTTCCAAATTTCTCTGTGCCCTGACACTTAAACTCCACTTGCTCCTAGAGGCCTTCTCAATTAACAAGTCCCCTCTATTTCCTCTTCTATACATTTCATCTTTCAATACTATGAAAACAATATTAATGTTTAACCTATGTGATGGCAATAAGCACAAACTGTACCAATTTGATTAAACAGGCCAATTCTGCTTCTAAAAACACGGTTAGTTACATATTAAAGCTGAATGGGACCTCAGAAATCACGTAGTCCACTCTCATATTCTATAAATAGGCACTCCGTGATTTGCTCAGGAACCCCAGGAAACTTAGGCTAGATCGGTATAGAAAATTGTGATTCAACCAATGTGTATCTATTGATGGGTCCCTTTTGCTTTTATGTACGCAGTCAAGACTGAATATAAGGCCCACTTTCTCATGATGAAAACTATCTTACCTTTGAAGCATATTCAAGAGAACATTATGCTTGTATAGGCACTTAATAAATACTCCCAGAGGACCATGATAATGACTTCAGGATGTATGCTGCTGCTTTTGAGAGCAGCAAACTAAAAATCTATTTCTTTTCACATAGTCTTTCCATACAGATATTTTAGGTGAAGATAAAATAATTGACTTCTGGTAAGTTATATTTTATCTGTGGTTCACTTTATATAGACTTACAATTCTCAAAAGGTGGCTCGTGAACCCCTGTGATTTCCTAAGAGCCTTTCAGAGGCTCACAAATCCAAAATCATTTTTATAATCTTAAGAGACTACTGTCCCTTTTCACTATGTTGACATTTGCACTGATGCAAGGTGGAACCAAACTGCACTAGCTGTCACTGTATTGTTGACCACCAGGCACTGTAGTTTAACAAAAGTTTCACTTCAGAATGTCCTTGATGGAGACAATAAAAATTATTAATTATACTTAGAGGATATTTTTTTAAATATCCTGTGTGATAAAATAGAAATTACACTCAAAGCACTTCCGCTGCATACTATGTATGAAGAAAAGCACTTGTACAATTGAGTTGCAAGCTAAACCAGTTGCTTAAAAAAAGAAAAAAAAGATTGAAAAACTATGGTTATTTCAACTAAGATAGTTGGCAGATTTTTCTGGAAAATAAAGTAAACCTGTTACCTCAAGGAAAACAGCTAGTTTTGGTGCCCATTATGAAATACAAAATTTGGTGAAAAAAAAAATCAGAATTTTGAAACATTTGCATCACCGCTATGAGTGTAACAGCTTATGAGTACTTAAAAACTTTTCTGAGTTTAGTGGCAATATTAATAAACGGAATTTTTTATTACATTTGATTTGACTGTATAGTGAAATGTGTTAACATTTAAGTGTAAGATATGTATAACTCAGTGAACCAGTATTTTTCAAATGACCAGGAGAACACTTTTGAGAGTCCCTCAGACAGCAGGGAGATCAAACCAGTCAATCCTAAAGGAAATCAACCCTGAATATTTATTGGAAAGATTGATGCTGAAGCTGAAGCTCCAATACTTTGGCCACCTGATGCAAAGAGCTGACTCACTGGAAAAGAAAGATGGTGGGAAAGATTGAGGGCAAGAGGAAAAGAGGGTGAGAGAAGATGAGATGCTTGGATGGCATCAATGACTCAACGGATATGAGTTTGAGCAAACTCAGGGGGATACTGAAGGACAGGGAAGTCTGGTTTGCTGCAGTACATGGGGTTGCAAAGAGTCAGACAAGACTTAGAGACTGAACAAGATATATTGCTGCAAAATCATACATGGGTAGCAGAACCATTCAAAGTACAAACTAGACCAAAAGATTTTAGTGAAACAGAGTATAAAAGTTTATTAACATGTCTTCAGAATCTATGTTTGAACTAAAATTACCACTTGTTTCATTTTAAACACTATTTCCACTATAACTACCATTTGTGAGTGTGTGTGTGGGAGTGTGCGCGCACACGCATGCCTTCAGCTGCTTCAGTTGCGTCAAACTCTCTGCAACCCTATGGACTGTAGCCCAGAAGGCTCCTCTGTCGATAGGGTTCGCCAGGCAAGAATACTGGAGTGGGTTGCCATACCCTCCTCCAGGGGATCATCCCCACTCAGGGATCAAACCAGGGACTCCTGCATCTCCTGCACTGAAGGCATATTCTTTACTGCTGAGCCACTGGGGAAGCCCATGACCACCATTGACTGAATGTGTATTAAGAAAAAAAAGGAACTACCACTTGTCAAGTTTTGGTGTAGTATCAAAAAGAATAACCATAATGATCTGACCAGGCTATTAAAATACTCTTCCCTTCTCCAATTATCTGCATGAGGTCAAATACTTCTTCATATATATCAACCATGTGACAACAGACTAGATCAGAAGCAGATATGGGAATCCAGTTATCTTCTATTAAGCTTGACATTGAAGAGATTTACAACAATGTGAAATAAAACCATTTTTCTCACCATTTTCATTTGTTTCATAAAATGCTATTCAGGATAACATGGGAAGAGTTGATAATTATAAAAATGCTATTCAACCATATGATATCACTTATATGTGGAATTGACACAAATTAACTCATTTACAAAGCAGAAACATACTCAACAGACATAGAAAACAAACTTTTGACTGCCAAAGACAAAGGGGGTGAAAGAAGGATAAAATAGGAGTTTGAGCTTAGCAGATACAAACTACTACGTATAAAATGGATAAACAACAAGGTCCTACTTACAACACAGATAACTGTATTCAATATCATATAATAAACCACAATGAAAAAGAACATGAAGAAGAATATGTGTTTGTGTGTGCTCAGTCACGTCTGGGTCTTTGTACCCCATGAACTGTAGCCCACCAGGCTCCTCTGCCCATGGAATTTTCCAGGCAAGAATACTGGAGGGGGTTGCCATTTTCTACTCCAGGGGATCTTACCGACTCAGAGATAGAACCTACATCTCTTGCATCTCCTGAATTGGCAGGCAGATTCTTTACCACTATCGCCACCTGGGAAGTATATATACGCATGTATTCTAAGGGCTTCCCTGGCAGCTCAGCTGGTAAAGAATCTGCCTGCAACATGGGAGACACTGGTTTGATCCCTGAGTCAGGAAGATTCCCTGTAGAAGGGATAGGCTTCCCTGGTAGCTCAGTGGTGGCTCAGCTGGTAAAGAATCCACCTACAATGTGGGAGACCTGGGTTCAATCCCTGGGTTGGGAAGATACCGTGGAGAAGGGAAAGGCTCTCCACTCCAGTATTCTGGCCTGGAGAATTCCATGGACTGTATAGTCTACAGGGTCGCAAAGAATTGGACACAACTGAGTGACTTTCACTTTCACTCACTCATGTATGTATAACTGAATCACACAAGACAGGGAGTTGACTGTGGCTCAGATCATGAAATCCTTATTGCCAAATTCAGACTGAAATCGAAGAAAGTAGGTAAAATCACTAGACCATTCACGTATGACCTAAATCAAATCCCTAACAATTATACACTGGAAGTGAGAAATAGATTTAAGGGACTAGATCTAATAGAGTGCCTGATGAAATATGGACAGAGGTTCGTGACATTATACAGGACAAAGGGAGCAAGACCATCCCCAAAAAAAAGAAATGCAAAAAAGCAAAATGGCTGTCTGGGGAGGCCTTACAAAAATAGCTGTGAAAAGAAGAGAAGAGAAAAGCAAAGGAGAAAAGGAAAGACATACCCATCTGAATGCAGAGTTTAAAGGAATAGCAAGGAGAGATAAGAAAGCCTTCTTAAGTGATCAGCACAAAGAAATAGAGGAAAACAATAGAATGGAAAAGACTAGATATTTCTTCAAGAAAATTAGAGATACCAAGGGAACATTTCATGCAAAAATCAGCTCAATAAAGGACAGAAATGGTATGGACCTAACAGAAGCAGAAGATATTAAGAAGAGGTGACAAGAATATACAGAAGACCTGTACAAAAGAGATCTTCACGACCCAGATGATCACAATGGTGTGATTACTCACCTAGAGCCAGACATCCTGAAATGTGAAGTCAAGCAAGCCTTAGGAAGCATCACTAGGAACAAAGCTAGTGGAGGTGATGGAATTCCAGTTGAGCTATTTCAAATCCTGAAAGATGATGCTGTAAAAGTGCGGCACTCAATATGCCAGCAAGTTTTGAAAACTCAGAAATGGCCACAGGACTGGAAAAGGTCAGTTTTCATTCCAATCCCAAAGAAAGGCAATGCCAAAGAATGCTCAAACTACTGCACAATTGCACTCATCTCACACGCTAGCAGAGTAATGCTCAAAATTCTCAAAGCCAGGCTTCAACAATATATGAACCATGAACTTCCAGATGTTCAAGCTGGTTTTATAAAAGGCAGAGGAACCAGAGATCAAATGGTCAACATCCACTGGCAAAAGCAAGAAAAAGCAAAAGAGTTCCAGAAAAACATCTATTTCTGCTTCATTGACTATGCCAAAGCTTTTGACTGTGTGGATCACAACAAACTGTGGAAAATTCTTCAAGACATGGGAATTCCAGACCACCTGACCTGCCTCTTGAGAAATCTGTATGCAGGTCAGGAATCAACAGTTAGAACTGGACATGGAACAACAGACTGTTTCCAAATAGGAAAAGGAGTACGTCAAGGCTGTATACTGTCACCCTGTTTACTTAACTTACATGCAGAGTACATCAGGAGAAACGCTGGGCTGGAAGCAGCACAAGCAGGAATCAAGATTGCCAGGAGAAATATCAATAACCTCAGATATGCAGATGACACCACCCTTATGGCCGAAAGTGAAGAGGAACTAAAGAGCCTCTTGACGAAAGTGAAAGAGGAGAGTGAAAAAGTTGGCTTAAAGTTCAACATTCAGAAAACTAAGATCACGGCATCTGGTCCCATCACTTCAAGGCAAATAGATGGGGAAAGAGTGGAAACAGTGTCAGACTTTATTTTTGGGGGCTCCAAAATCACTGCAGATGGTGACTGCAGCCATGAAGTTAAAATACTCTTGCTCCTTGGAAGAAAAGCTACCACCAACCTAGAGAGCATATTAAAAAGCGGAGACATTACTTTGCCAACAAATGTCCGTCTAGTCAAGGCTATGGTTTTTCCAGTGGTCATGTATGGATGTGAGAGTTGGACTATAAGGAAAGCTGAGCGCCGAAGAATTGGTGCTTTTGAAATGTGGTGTTGGAGAAGACTCTTTAGAGTCCCTTGGACTGCAAGGAGATCCAACCAGCCCATCCTAAAGGAGATCAGTCCTGGGTGTTCATTGGAAGGACTGATGTTGAAGCTAAAGTTTCAATACTGATGCGAAGAGCTGATTCATTGGAAAAAACCCTGATGCTGGGAAAGATTGAAGGTGGGAGAAGAAAGGGACGACAGAGGATGAGATGGTGGATGGCATCACCAACTCAATGGACATGCATTTGAGCAAATTCCGGGAGTTGGTGATAGACAGGGAAGCCTGGCATGCTGCAGTCTGTGGGGTCGCAAAGGTCAGACACAACTGAGTGACTGAACTGAGCTGAACTGATACAAGAAATTAACACAACATTGTAAATCAAACATACTTCAATAAAATTTTTAAATGTTATTTATGTTAACAAAAGTTTATGCTTTGTACATCAGTTTAATAATCTTGAAATTTATCTCAATTTCTAAAATGATATATATTGATAGACATTAAACCCACATAAACAAAACTTCTGTTAAGAGTATGAGAAGGATCCAAGATCAAAAGGTTTGAGAATCACTGACATAGATATTTTTTTTCAAAGTCTTCATATCAGAAAGTTTAATATATTAAATGCAATTTCCTACTCAAGAGCATCTCCTTAATTTATTTAAGAACTGTAAGTATTTCAGAGAAATTCCAGCATGTAGCAAAACCTGAATGCCTATAAAGCACCAGGGAGCTAAGGAGTTGCCAATAAAGACAAATTCCCTGCCCTACAGGGAGCTCTTATCCTACCTAGATTGTACACAAATGCAAGTCAACATATACTAATTGCCAAATAAGTCCTTCAACGACTCATATCAGGTTTCCTTCTTTTTTCTTCCTTGTCCTTTTTTCTAGATCTACCAGTGCCTGTATGTCATCGCTGGCTAGCTCCTCCCTTTAATGAAGGTATTTTATTCCATTTTCCAAATTCGTTCCCTTGAATACAACCAACATTCACTACACTCAGAAACTAATTATACTCTGAGTAGTTTGTACAACCATCGGTAAGAAAGTAAATCCATTAAAGTGGTTGTGCTGTGCATAATCACTCGGTAGTATGTGACTCTTTGTGACCCTATGACTGTAGCTCACCAGGCACCTCTGTCCATGGGGATTCTCCAGGCAAGAATACTGGAGTGGGTTGCCATGCCCGCCTCCAGGGAATCTTCCCAACCCAGAGATAGAACACAGGTCTCCTGCATTGCACGAGGATTCTTTGCCGTCTGCAGTTACAAATTAGGACAAAATAATGTTTTTTTAAAAACCTACCTCTACAAAAGCGGTTCTTAAACTTAAAGCCATGGTCTCCATAAACAACTTTCACGGTGTCTATAAACTCCATGAAATTGTATTCAAACATCTAGGAAGTGGGTAGCAGATCTATTGCTTTCATCATATTCACTGCCTGCCCTATAGCCTTCTTGAGTACCACAAGTGTAGACGATGGTGAAAGGCAGTTATGAACAGACATTAATTATTCAGTGGAAGAAATTACAGATATTTGAATCATATGACTTTTTAAGAATAAGGACAAAATAGGAATAACATTTTCATCCGTCAAATTGTTCTAAGTTTTCCATGTCTTAATGATTTTTATGAAACAAAATATTTGGCAGTTTTTTACAAGTGAGATTTAGACATACACCTCAGCTACAGAGCCTCAGCTACATACACCTCATCTACTATCTAATTCACCTCTTATTTCACCCAATTCACTAGTCACCTGAAATAGTCTTTTGGCAGAAAGGAGAAAACCCATGACAAAATTACTTCCATTGGCCTTTCACTACAAATATTTAGGGTTTTATTTTTAACTGTTTCCAACTGTTCTGAAGGTTACAGTCAACAAAGCATATGATTATCAAATATGATTTCTCAGATTTTTCCACCTGATGAGCAGCAACAGATCACTGGCTGATTCAAAATAGGAACAGCTCAAAAATGAGTAGTGCAGATAAGTTATAGAATTAAAACTAAGTCCAAAAGACAAAAAACTATCACAAGTCAATGACACCTTTCTATATTCAGTGTTCCCCCATCATGCTAAATTTAAAACTAGCACTCTGTTTCAAAAATTCATATTCATAGTACTTTTTTTATTTAACTACTCTTTTAAGTTAACTGCTGTACTAGTCAAATACAGAGCTTCCAAGGTGGCACAGGGGTAAAGAATCTACCACCAATGCAAGAGACACGGGTTCAATCCCTGAGTCAGGAAGATCCCCTAGACAAGTAAATGGCAATCCATTCCAGTATTCTCGCCCGGGAAATCTGACAGAGGAGCCTGGTGGGCTACAGTCCACAGAGTCGAAAAGAGTTGGACACACCTGAGCACACACACAGTCAAATACATACGACCAATCTGTCGCCTATGAAGATAATTATTTATTATTAAGTTAAACAGGGATTTCTGTACCTTATAGATAGAACATTCAGTTATAAAACTATACAGTCTAAAATGAATATAAATCAATCATTATGACAGAAGAACTTATTTGAGAGTCAAAATGAACAAAATATTCTGTGTCAGCAAAACGTCTCTTGTCAAAACCTACTAAGATTTCACTATAATGTAGTAAAACAAATGTCCTTCCCAAGTCTATAGAGGAATAATTCAAAACCACTATTTAGAAACACACAAATATATTCCAGTCATGAAAAGATTATCATAAGTAGTTTTAAAGTAAAAACTTCAAAGGTGAATATTCAACTTCAAGCATGTTAACAAGAATTTCACCACAGATTTTTATTTTTATCATAAACATTATCATTAATGATAGTAACAGAGGTAAAACAATAAATTATTTTACATATAATTTGCATATAAATTACTTAAAATCCAGGTAAGCAGCTTTGACAGTTTTATTATATTGTATGTATAAAGCTGTTCTAGTTAAGACAAATTTCTATACAGAAGAGTGGGAGAACACAATATCATATTTAATATATTCAGCAGATAAATATCAGATAATATGTGGAGAAGACATACACTTATTTAATTAACAATAAGGTATTGAGCACATTCTGTGTGAAAAAAATAAAAACAGACAGAGAAGCCCTGCCCTTTAGGAACTTACCGTCTCCTAAAGAATGGAAACTAAAAGAAAAATACAGTACTTCCATTCCTAAATTAATCTTTGTAGCATACCCCTATCAGTACTAACTGAGCCCAATTCTACCCAAATATAAACCCAGAAAACATTAAAATTTTCAAATTATAATACAAGTTAATCTTTCTCTGGAGATTAAGTAAAACCATATTAGGTTATAATTTAATACTCCTTTCTACACCTTACAACCCAGATAGCTCATTCTTTTGGGCTTGTTATCTCAATAATTATCTCTAGATTTATGACTTTGCACAACCCACATGTATTACTTGGAGTTTAAAAGTAAATAAACAAACAACAAAAAAGGCAGGGAAAATTAGGAATGGCAGCATTGCGGCTGCTAAGTCACTTCAGTCAGGTCCGACTCTGTGCGACCCCAGAGACGGCAGCCCACCAGGCTCCCCCGTCCCTGGGAGTCTCCAGGCAAGAACACTGGAGTGGGTTGCCATTGTCTCTCCGATGGCAGCACTAGTCCCAAATTCTAAAGACTAAACGTATTTCCCACTTGTCTGTTTCTAAGAATGTAACTGTAAGAGATGTGTGATAATACATTAACAATAAAAATTCTTGAATAAAAGAAAAACTGGTATTATTTGTACCTATATCCCTTCAGTTTGTTTCCTGCCCTTAAATAATGCATGATCTCAGTTCTTTGGTGATAATACTATACTATCAAATATCAGAGAGGGTGTGGTATTTTAATTTTTATAAGAACTAATGTCTTTAAAATACAGACAACTTTAAATGATGCCATTTATAAGAACCAGTTATTGGTTCAATGTCTATGTTTCTGGAGTCTCCATAAAAAAGGTAATTATTGGATTACCAATATAGAAATAAGGTTGTTTTATTTTACTTCATTGATTGGATTTTTAGATAGTTAAAAACTCTGTGGCCTTCACAGTAGCTGTCAAGGTTCCCACATGTAGAAACTAGGCAGAGCTAATAGAATATCTAGAACTATCAGTGCAAAGAGAGAAACAGTGACTTTTCCAAATTCCTTTTTAAACTATAATTATATTCTAATGTATAGAGTTCTAAAAACAAAATATAAAAACAGGTCTAAGTCTACTGTAACTGTCCCTGAAAAGCAAACCTTTGCAAATCATCGGCAAAGGCAGCTTGAAGCAATGATCTAAAACTCTAATATCCTACGGTTCCAAGAATCTTTTCAGATCTTAAAATAAAAGCTTTACCTATGAAAAATGTATACTGTATTTCTAACTAAAAATTGAAACTTTTGCAAAACAATATTTTTCTTATAGCATGTAGTTTCCCCCAGAAGGCGATAAACTCTTTATTCTTGCTTTGTGCCTTAAGACATAATCTGCTTTTATCCTTTAGCAAAATATGAACCAGCTACTAGGCTGACAATGCCAAGAACCATGACAAAATGGATTATTAATGAGAAACTGAACTCCAGAACTCTATTAATTTATGTCTTCCTGTCGGATCCAAAAGATATATCAGCCTTCTCACTCAAAAGAAAAAAATGCCAACACTGTACTTTGTTTTAAAGTTCTCCACAGATGAAGAATTCATTATCCAAAGTACAGTTCTGTTATTTCAGGCTTTCTTGTAGAATAAAGAATCTTTATCAAATGGCTAAGAAAGCTGCTGACAAGTGCAAGTACCTTGCAAAATATATTTACGTCAAACATTCACTGAGAAAAACTGGAGGAGGGGCAGAAAAAAGGCGAAAGCCCCGACAACATTCCTGTCCCCATCCTGTCCTAGCAGTCTTTAGAAAACTAAGCCCTTTGATTCCAGTTACAAAATGGTAAGCTGCATTAATACAACTGCATGTTTGCAGGCTTTTTTAATTCCTAATTACACTAATTATTCTGACATGAAGGGAAATGATCTAACAAGTGAAGAGAAGAATGTGTGATTTCTTTACGCATAAACAACAATGTTTAAGTGACATAAAATATCCTTTTAAGCTTTCATAAAAAAATCTAATCTATGCTTATCATAATATTTATGAAATAAAAAAACCAGAGAGGAAAAATTGCTATAATGTACTCTGTGTGACCTCTGCTTTCTACAAAGAATGAAAACAGCCTTTTGCTTTTCAATCCCCATCAAAGTGGAGTAAAAGGAGGGACAGCGTTCCCGTGCTCACTGCCATTAATCATTGCTTTCTTCAAGCAAGTGCGTATTAATTTCTGTCATCCCAAACATCATCGAGTATTGTTACAGCACCGTTCACTCCTCATTCACCACCAGTTGTTACCAGTTTCCCTACACTGAGCAGAGACAGGGTGAATCGTGTGGATTTCAGTGTTAGAGGCCTTTATCCCTGGGGTGCTGACACCAATTAAGCCATTTCAAGAAGAAATGAGAACAGGCCCAACCCTTCCATGTAACAAGAGCTTGCACCTAGCTTTGGCAGGTTGCCATTTTCTCTGGCTTCACACTACAGAAATACTCTTCTCCACACCCTTTGAATGGTGCAGGCTGTTTACATGTAATCGGTAACAATATCTTTTTGTTCATTTCTTCAGGTTCAAACTTAGAACCCAATACAACCTGACACAAAAGACTTGGATAATCTAGGTGGTAAACTAGAAAAATGAATGTTATTGTCTATAAAATCATTACATTCAGGTTAGAAAATAAAAGCATATATTCCTTTTAACCCTGTGACAAAAAAAAAAAAAATTTAAGGCATTTCAAACAATAATTAGATTGTGGAAGCTGCTGCTTTTCTCAGACTGGGTTAATTGAAGATAAAACATTTTATTCTATTAGCTCAGTTTCAACACTGCATCTGCTGAGAAAATTCATACACACAGGAATAGAAACCAGATACTTTTAGTATTAACAGCAAAGTTTGTGACCAGTTTAAAGAAGCTCATTATCAACATGGTACTGGTATTTGCTTTCTTTCGGAGTCTTTGGTCAGGCATGAAAGGCCATGCTTTTAGAAGGTTACCTCCAAGCCCAAAAAAGATCTGCTCAAGTGAGTTTAATTAATATCATTTTTGCATCACTAAATATAGAGATCCATCAAACTCTTTCACAATATTGTTGATTTTTTTTTACCTCTTTTGATCTAATCATTCTCCTTGTTTTAGACATTTACATCTGCTTTTAAGTTTTTATGGTTGCCTGTTGGCAGGCAGCAAAGTGGAGCTGTCGATGCTACTGCAGAATAATGCAAGGTTTGTTATGAATTAAATATTAGAAACCTTAACACAGCGGCCAATAAGAATTATTTGCCTTATTAAAGCAGCAGAAGACGCTGATTAAATTTTCATTGCATTGCAGTCTTTTTCCCATTTCTGCTTTCAATTCATCATTCTAATGTATGAAAGGCTCGCCGAATAATGGCAGGGGGACTTAATTTCTAGAATGCAAATATAGCAAAGAAAATACCATAAATACCCTCCCAGAAAACATTAAACAGTCAGTTCTAATTAAGTGAATACTAACTAAGTAAATATTCTCTTAAAGGGAAAAAAATAACTCAAACATCAAGAATTCAAAAAGGAAAGCACAATTACCTATATTACAAATATATACAGATAGACACTGTGAGTGAACTATATTTTTTTGAAAACTGCACTTCTTACAATCAGTTAACTCCTTTGCAGGCCTTAGAGCACCCTAAAAAAAAAAAAAAAGGTATAGTTATGGTTGCACTCAGCTTTGCTAAGTTTCTGAAAATGTAATAATTTTTACAAGAAAAAAAGGACAAGAAGGCTAATAAAACAAAGTGTGAAGTACAGTGATCAGCCAGAATGGCAACCAGAATTTCTGAATTCCTAAATTATGTTTCAAATTTACAACATTTACTCTTGCAAATATATTTAGGGAATAAAATGCCCCTGCAAAAATACTGTAATCGTATGTCCTATACTGAAGGTTGTTCACGTTTCTGCCTTAATGTGAGCAAGAAAATGAACTTCAAGTATCCATTTCCCCTAGAGAAAATCTCTTCCTTGAAACTCTGCAACTAATGAAATGGGGATCTATAAATAGCAGCATCATTACCATGAGAGCCTCTGCTCAGTACCAGTCTCTGCAGCTGACCCTCTTTATACTAATAACTACCAGACTTCAGTCTCATTCCTCTATAGGGTGATCAATAACGGGACAGTTAAAAATGTGATAGAAATTTAACCCACAGAAATGGTATTTACTTGTCAAGTTTCCTCAAGACATGCAGTGCTGCTTGTACATAATTATCATTTTGCCCAGACTTAACTCAAAAGGTAGTTTTTGGTTACTGTTTTGGCTTTTAAAATTTCTTAACTGAGATGAGTGTGGCTCTGTAGCTTTTTCTCTAACATTATAGAGTCGTGCATCATGACAAGACAAAAGCCATAATATACCTGAAATGCTCCCTGCTGAATCTCTCTCAATGAACCTCATTAAAATGGTTACTCTACTCCAAATATTACCCACTGAAGCATTACTGTAGTAAACTCTTGCTTGAATTGTTGGATACAGTGATGGATAAAAATCAGTGAGTATTTAATCAGTAAATGTAATGATTTGGAACAATGTTTCACTCTTACTCAAAATACAATATTTTCAAATTCAATAGATCACTCTGAAAAGTTAACCAATATTTAAAATCTCCACTGGCTGTAAATTAGACCATAATAATGAATGTAGCTAAAGGTTCTAGATTTAAAAAATAAAGAAACTATTTATTAGATCTCTACAGAACACACTATTGCTATGTATAATTTATCGGCACTGAGATATTTATGTTGCACTTCATTAATGGTAAATATTCATTTTGCATCTCCAACATATAAAGAGCTCAACTGTTCACTAATTTCATATCTCTTAAAATAAATATGATAAAATGTTCCAGTGGGTGGATGAGTTTAAAGCCTTTTATTCTCAGTGACAAAATTATTGATGACAACATATCATAAATGGCACTTCCTCCACACACACGTCACAAGAAAATGTAAAATATTTGTACAGCTGCACATGTAGAACATTTACTTTTTAAATGAAAATATAACATCTCAACATTAAACACAATGTGGCTTAATCAAGAGAATATATGTGAATTCAAGGGGGACATCAAATTTCACACATGCTTAACTTCATAGTCAATGTTCTTGTAGGTTCTATATGCACAGAAAA
>ML660779.1:2626191-2723691 GCA_007570785.1 Antilocapra americana | reverse complement strand
AAATGTCATAAATTCAAGTAAATCAAATTAGTTCTTATAACACATTGATGGCACAGAATTTATGTTTACAGAGTCCATCATTTCATTTTCAGGCGTTCTGTTTCTGTATTTGGCCAGAGTCAGGAGGTTAGGGACCAAGAAGTCAGTAAGTTCCTAAGGATACTCTCACTTTCATATCACTGCTCTAACAAGTGGTAAGCAGGAGGAAATTCAGACAAGTCAAACACTCACACCCAGTACACAGTTAAAAGAATTTCCTTCATTTTTTTCCTCTACTGATTCCAACGAAGAAATATGACGAGAAAAACTGGAGGGTTCTCACTTATTTGAATAACAAGTGAAAATCTAAAAATATCTTCACTGTATGTTATTACCAACTGTATCACTGGGTTTTATAGTGACAGCCCTGTGCTATAATTTCTGAGAAAACCTCTACATAAAGCTTCATAAACCCAACCATTCCTGTAATGTATCGCCTTATCTAGCACACAATCATTTCAAACACAACTTTTCATGTTAGTATAATTTGTTCAAAAATGGTAATAAATACATCCATGAAGCCAAAGGAATCATTGCACAATCTATTGTAACTTGTTCTTACCAGTACTGACAGTTAATCCTCGACCCAAAACCCAATGTAGAATATTCCAGTATTACTTGGTTTAATTAAAGATATTCATTATACACATACCTTTTAATGGACCAACACTCCCAATCAACATTATAAATAATCTGGGCCAACTGCAGAGTAATGTCTGTGAACAATTATCACAAAACTAAAACATGGATGGCTGTCAGTCGGTGGCAGAATTCTTGCTTTCATAATAAATATAAAATCAATTTCCTGTTCTAGTCCCTATTCCAAGTTGAAAATGATATATCTGACTATGAATTCCAACTACCCTCATCCTTAGGTTTTTTTAAAGAAAAGAGGAGAAAGAAAGAAACTTATGAGATCATCTAAGTCAATTCTTCCTCATTTGAGGGCACTTGGATAGTAAAGGCTTCTACATAATACACATATAAACTTGCCATTTCACACGTGTATATTTTTTAATGCTGTGATTTTTTTCCCCTATCAATGCCACTCAAGTGGCATTTCAAAAGCTCCTCCCATTTCACTATAAATTCCTATTTACAAAGGCTTAGTACATCTGAAAGCCAGTAAAAACCTTTTGTTCAAAAAACAATAATATGCAATTTCAAAAGCTTTTTGTTCCCATTTCAATCAAAACTAACTTCATATGTTTTAAATGAAATTCTGCAAGTAATCAGAGACTAATGAGGATTCATTGATTTAACTAGTTCAGGGAGTCTGAGAAGGGAATGAAAATTTAAAGTAACCAAGTTTTTCATTTAGAAGAGCAGTTGATGTGCAGGTACACTAAGTCCTCTTCTCTGAGAAATGCAATCAGACTCTTGTCTCAGGAGAGAGACTCATCCCCCTGTCTGTGTGCACATTCCTGACTCCCATTAACATTAACAAGCACCACACATGCACACGAAAAGAAGCCAGCCTGAGTAGCATGTATGCATGGCAGCTGTGGTGGCTAAATAATCCATATGGCTCTGAGGAGAAGTTATGCTTTGTTGGGTCTAGAGTCACAGCCACAGTGGTGGAATTCAGACACTCAAGCAAACCTCAATCTGAACGCTTGATCCAAACCCTATCCTGTCCAACCACACCGCAGACTAGTTATGCCTCAGCATGGTTTATACAGGTAGAAGTTCCATGTTTGAGGAAACCTTAATTTTATCACAGGCCCAAAGTTCCGTCCTTCCTCCCAAGTCATCATTCCCATTCCTGCATTCACTCATGCATTTCCCTACAAAATGCAGGAAATCACTAATAGTTTTATAGAGAGAAAATCAAAGGCCTGGCTTAAATCCCAAAAGCAAAATCAGAACCAAGTATGAAACACCATCTTCAACATGAAAATCAAATAATATGGTAATCTTAAAACAACAGATACATGCTGAAATGTAAATTCCACAGGTTGTGTAAAGGGCAGAATTTAACCACTAATTCTAATGCCTCCCAGCAACCAGAATTAGGTATTTAAGTGAGAGTCTTAATGCTCATTTAATATAGTCTCCTGAAACCCAATTCAACAACTTCTTCATTCTTTCCTAAAAAGAAAATACTCTTGTGAAGTTCAGTTTAGTGAAGACACTGGTGAAGACACACAAGCACACACACAAGTTTACACTTCTGAAAAGAACTGATAACAGTTCACTAGCCATATTCTGAAACTGGGCTTTAGAAAAAAAGACCAGATGATGCAAAATTCTTAGCATACTTCCATATAAGGGAACATGAAGAAAACTTCATGTTTATCTCCAATTAGATCAATTAATATTCAGAAAAGTTCTGTAACATTACATTTAAATAACCATGGGGGGAGGAATCCACCAATGTTCTAGAAGCTTCTCTAGACCTTTCAATCAATTTTATTTATATGCAAAACCAAGAGAAACTTAAAAAAAAAAACAAAGCTCCTCCTGATGCTAAAGCTCTCAATTTACTGACAGGCAAATGGCTTCATGCTGCCACTTAATCTCATTTCTTGCATAATGCCCTCTAATTAGCATATCAAAGTGAATTAATACTTCTAGGGCATTAGCAATGGGGAAATCTGCTCCAGGCTCACAATAGCAGTTAAGAGAGAGCCAAGAAATCCTCAAAAACACCACAAACCACTTTGCATTGCAAAACTGTTCAATTTATTTATCCTCTCTCTCTAAACACTTTTACCGCACACTGTTTTACTACTGTTCACCAAACAAAATGATAATTGCCAAAGTTACCAGCATCTGTAATGCCTGTTTAGAATCTTAATTTAGATTATGTTGCAGATAATTTCTATATGCAACCATTTGTTCTATTATAAATGTTAATATAGAGACAGTGGAAATGTTGACATTCTCAATTAGTTAATTTGAATTTGAAATAAAATTTTATGGGATTTTAAAATTTATGAATTTTTTAATGTAAAAAGCCACCTGCTGGACTCTGATGCCTAAGAAATATGCTTTGAAAACTTATGTATCACATAAAACAAAATAAACAAAAAAAAATCATTTTGCCATAACATATGTTGAGTCTCCCAACTAATGGTTTAAACATTGTGAGGAATCATCAACATTAAAAGGATTACACTGTATACCAAGTTCTCATTAATATGATCACACAAAAAGGGTTATTGTTCAAAACAGCTTAACATTTGTAAAGCACTTAACTTGAAGAAAACAAGTAGGAGTTTTAACAATTATTTTTTATCCGTAATTACTTTTAACTGTTCTCATCCTAATGAGTTACTATCATGTTAGTCAAAAGTAAAAAAAATGCCAAGCCAACTCAACACATTCTATCACACCAATATTTTTACTAGACATACACTCAAATTTAGTACCAAAGCAAACCACTGTTAACCATTAAAAACTACAAACATATTTATTGTATGTGTCTGTGTTTATGGAATACCTCTATTTTCAAAATAACAATAAAGAAGAGATTCTGGTTACTATTCTGCCTACAAAGGGGGTAATTAAAATCAAGAGTTGAAGATTAATGAAATTTTTTTTCAAATATGTTCTGTGTCAAAAGGCATAAAAAGATGGTTTATTTTTTTCAGTGATTCATTCAAGCATTTCCTACTAATTTATTTGCTAAATGTAATACTATCACGGAGCTCTGATAGCAATTTGTGTGTTTGATTACCTTCTACAACTTTAAAAAAATCTTTTTAGCTAGATCTAAAAATACTTTGACCAATTCACACTACATAGTGATATAAATTATTAACTCTCTTCATATGTAAAGACTCAAATGGCCTACTGAAGTAGAGCAAATGTTTGAAAAGGTCAACATGGGAGGGAGTGTACAAGCATTGTTAGTCTGTTACTACCTAAATCATGCTGATCCCACTGATAAATGGCTAAAACACAAGCCTGCTGAGAAAACTAATAAAACATAATTCTTATAATGTCAATACTGAAAAAATAAATGCCTAAAGTTGTTCATATGTACATAAATAGAGGGAAAATAATATAAAATGCCTTATTTAGCATGATGTGTTCAGTACTGATCTGTTAGGTATTCTGAAATATCTCAATGGTATGAGTGCAAAATAAAACGATGAATGATTTAGGGTGTGGTTCATGAATTTTGGTTTTCATTCTTCATAGCCATACTTCTATAACTTCATCCTATACAATGCCACCATAAACTATCAACACACACATAATCCAAATAAGATGCTAAATGTCTTGGAAGTAGCCATTTACAAAAGTTGTAAACAGAAATCTAAAGGTACAAGCAAAATTAGTTAAAAAGAAAAGGATCCTAACATGAAAGATATACCCAGAAAAATTTTATGAAAGTCAAAGAACCAATGTATTCTTTGGGGCAAGGTAAGGCTTCCTTGGTCACTGTATTAATGTATTTCTGATGCGGATTAAAATTATGTAAATTAGCATAATAACATAGTAAAGTCCCAAATAAAAACCAAAACTACACAGACAGATCTGTAATAAAATGAAGTCCACTAAAACTGAGGCGTGAAAGAATTACTTGCACAGATCAAGTCAGTATTGACAAGAGGGTTCAATATTCTTTTATTGGGAAGAATAAAATAAGGGTTGGAAGACAGGTCCATACTTTTAAGATAATACCTGCTTGATAGTTTAGGTCATGAAGTTCCAAACCAGTAGAGAAGTAAGATTTTTTTTTCTACATTTCTATGAATGTATTACATGTATTATCGTCTAAGGATGAGAGAAGAGTAAAGAAAGTTAGAAAAACATCACTCTTTTACACCCTTCCTCAAAACTTCCTTAAAAAGCTCCAGTAAGTTAAGCAAATCTATAAAAATAAAAAATATTCTTAAATTGTGCAAGGAAGAATTTGCAATAAAGCAACAAAATTTATGACATTTCCAGGATACAATGACTTTGTTTTTTTCTGTTTAATCATTTAATATTTCCAATGTAAACAGTGTCTAAAACTAATAAAAAATTTAAAACATTAGAAGTCCTTTAAAATTTGCTTCAAAATAATTGTGAAAGGGTGGGAGTTACAGAGAACACAAGATTGGCCAAGTGTTGCTAAATACTGAAGGTAGGCAATGAGTTCATGGGGATTCAAGTTTCTCTTTATGTTTATTTTTACGTTTGAAGTTCTCCATAACAAAAAGTTTTCAAAAACTAGAAAATAGTTCACAAAAACACAGAAATGAATCATGTATCAAACAGAGCATTTGTTTTTAAAACTCTGGAACAAACAATGATAACTATATTGGAAGTACTGCAAGAGCAACTTAAAAGAATACACAATATATATTATATATAATAACATTTAGACTCACATACAACAATTTTCACCTTTCTTGTTAAAATTTCACTTGGTGGAATATTTGGATTTTATACACTAGGAATTGAAGAATTACTTGGCACTGTAAAAAGAAAAATGAACACATTTTTATATTGAAGCATTAAAAAAAGAAAGAAAACAGACCAGAAAAAGAAGATGCCATGAGTCTCTAAACCCTTAGGGTCAGAAATAGAGATGCTGACTGAGAGTATTGCCTTATCTCTCTGAAAGCTAGTCCCACTTACAACAGTAAACATAAAAAGGTTTAATCATATATATCATATTCTAACTGCATATAAAAACTCTCAAGCTACCTTCTTGATCCAGTTTTGATAAGGAAAATCCTTATGACTCTTTCTAGGGAGGGTTCCTTTAAAAGTAAAGCATTTTTAATAGTAATTTTCTACTTCTCTTTAAACATAAAAAATACTTCAACCAGCCCAACCAGGCAAGCAGGCCTTTCTCTTCCCCTGCGGACACCTCCTGCAGTAGAGAAGTTCATTAAGTTTTATGATCTTCCCAAGTCAGTCCTGCTTATAAGCCTCACAAAGGCCACAAATCTGGCAAACCATCATGTATGCCATTAGACATTACTAGTAAATGAACGCTATTTAGGGTTTGTGGTGGCAATAAATCAGAGTTTGGTTGGCAGCTATCAACATGGAGTATTTTAACCTACCGTTTAGAAAGGAAAAGGTTATGCTGATTTTTTTTCCTAATACACAACATTTTTTAACAATATGACTCTGATTAGACGCTAGAGTGTTGAATTTTCATTTTAAAATATTTTTAAATACTTTTTTTTCCTCAAAAAGAGCCATTTCCTTCAGTCAAACTCTCATAATTAAGGGCTTTGGAAAGAAGAGAGATTTATGAGAATGGAATCCTCTCACAAAGTACTTCAACAGTCAAGATTAAGGTGGCCAAAAAGATGTGAGGGAACGCCCCCAAAGAACTATATAGATAAGGAGACCTCATAGTATCATGGATACTTAATAAGAGACAGATGGTAAATAGTGGCTAAAAAAAGAGAGAAATCTTAACAATTATCTCACTGGTCACTTACTTAGTTTAAAATGGGCAAATATCTTGTTTTAAGGCCTGTAACTTTCAGTTGCTTTCAAAATGTGTACCTATCACAATTCAACAGATATTTCTGTCCAAAAATAAATGAATAATAAATTTTATAAAAGAACACATTTTCAAGAAAAAGCAAGCATCTCATGGTATACTTTCCCTACCTCTGAGCAAGAAAAAATATATAATTGTGGTAGATTATCCATTTATCTGTCAGAAGGGAAAAATACCTCTTCATATTTTGTAGAAGAGAAAAAATATGTTTTTCAAACTAAACCTCTCATGTGCATCAGAACTGGCAGTGTTCACTGCCTGATCAGAAACCTCAAAAGCTACCGGCAGATCTATAAATATATGAATTTTTTTTAATGATTTTGTCTTATTTTATAAAAAGCACAACCGAAATGACATTATCCACTGAAATGACAGCTTTACCCCCCATCTCCCCACTAGTCAACCGACCCCTCTATTATGCAGAATAGAGTCATCACAAAGTATTCCCAGTTTCTATTACAAATGACTAGGTAAACTTTCTCTAGGTTATAGAGAATTAATCTTTGGATACTATGTTATTAGATTTAGTAAAATGATTTTTTTTAAAAAGCATTACATGATACACATTATAATCTACAGTGCTTATTTTATAAATTCACGATGTTTTCAAAGCATGACTGTGGGAACAGATGGGGGAGGGGGGAGGCCTGGAATTTGCTGCCCCAATTTCTTTGCTTCGGTAACACTAATGTCTACACAGCTGTTTTATTTCAAATCAAGGATTCTGAGTCCAGCGTCCCTGTCTCCTTCTAAGAGTAGTTTTGGTGAGTGAGGTGGAGCTCTGGGTAGTAGGGGAGAAAGGAGAGGAGAGAAAGAGCTTCACCCCCATCAATCATTCGGTACTTAAACCCCGTCCCTCTCGAGCTTAGAGAGGCTGGCAGAAGATGCCTCAGCCCAGACAGCCGCCTTTACTCTTTGTCGGCCGTTGGCTCTTTACAAAAGAGATAACGTGCAAACTTGGATCAGCTGGCCAAAGAACAAAAAGAGAATCTAATTTACAAGTTATCTCTGAAAACCTCAGAAACAATTTTCAAAACACGAAAATTTCTTTTGTCAGCTACCTCTTGCTTCTTAAACAGCAAGTGCCCTACCAAGGCTCTCTCTGCCAGTAATCAGAGACTCTGAAAAGACTTGTTTCTTTTTTGTAACTCACCTTTGACATGAAGTTGACTACCCTTTCCTTTCAGAATGGTGTAACTAAGTCTTGTGCAAATAAGCAACTAGAGGACTTATGCTTCCTAATTGAATTCTGCCTGCTGCTAAATGTCTAAACAAGAAAAGCAGTTTGCTGGGTTTGGTTCTCAAACCAGCTAGGCCAAAACTTTAAAAAAGGCAAAAAAAAAGAATCATGATAAGGGGGTGAGAAGGAAGGAATATCAATCCCCTCTCTCTAGTAATATAATGCTGTATAAAGTTGAATCAATCTTAATATTCACAACATAGTCAATACCCCAATGCTTAGCTGTCAGCAGAAACTGAAGTGGAGCCCTGATGGCAAGAAAACCCTTGGACATTAAGCAACATAATTTACTGAGAATTACACACTTTTAGGCTTCTAAACTAAGAATCTCAAGATTTAATGCTTGATGTCTTGTTTGACAGTCAGATCAAAATTATCTACAGTTTTAAATCACAATGCTTTCTAAAGGTAGCTAAAAACCAACACAGAGTAAAAGTTAGTCATTTTAAAATGCCCGTGGTTTTCAAAATTAAAATATTTCTTAAAAACATTCAGTTGACATAAAGAAATCACACATACTAAGTGAATGAAAAGCAGGAAAAGTAGTCTTTCAGGCTCTCAATATTTGCTGTTAATTACGGTTTAGCATGTATTTTAATAGACAGCAATAACCCTTCATCTTTTATTGATTACTTTTAGGATTAGAATAGAATCGCTTGGTGAAATATCTGTGTAAAAGGAGGACCACACTCCTACCAACTCACAATTATATACAGTGCGCTATTATTTGTACATTCAATTTAAACACAATCACATTTAACCTTTTAAATACCTTCACTTAAATATCTCTATACTTTGGACTTTAACTTTCTCTTCTATTCTCTGACAACTTAAAAAATAGCAACTTTATAATACTGTACACCCAACAAATGCACACACAAATAAACAGTAAAGCTTGTTTAATGCATTTGTTTGCCATATACAGGGAAGATAATGCCTCAAACGAAATAAAAAAATCTAAATTAAACCTCAAATACCACTTGAGGCACTACCATCACCTCAAGACTAAAATATCTTCAATTTTTAAAAAGTCTAACAAGGAAACTACATTGAGATGAACTGTTAGAAATTTGTCTAATATATACTTGTAGTTTTCATTCCAGCACTTCTGCAAAAGCTGTCTTCTCATATATTCCCTGCCCTGAATACTTCAAAAATTGTTCAACCTGCACCTGTGGACCTTTGTCTACTTAATAAAATATATTAAGTATGTTTACAATGTAATGACTTCAAGCATAAAATTTAATAAAACTAGTACTAGATATAATACATCATATACGCCTAAACACATCATTACCCTTCCAGCTTCTTAAAAGTAGTATTCCGAACTAAAATACTAATTCAAACATGCTCCTCGGGTCTGTGCATTGCATCTATTCTTCTATGTGTGGAAATGAAGCTTAAGGCTAAGTAAAACAAAGTTCGGGATATGCTTCTCCGCGGGAGTCGGTCCCGGTGGCTCCTTTTAAAAACTGACGTACAAACAAGGCGAAAGGAGCAGGAAAGGGTGGCTGGCGCTCCCGGCCCCCTCCCCGCCTGCAGCCAGAGGTGGCCGCCTGGGGACTGCGACCCTGCCCCGTCCACTCTACACTTCATGTTACACCAGGAGCGGAATTCAGAAATCGACTCCAGATTTATTGCAGTTTTTTCTCAAGATCAGGAGGTGGGAAGGAAAGAATGATCAAAGATGGCGGTGCCCAAAAGCAGCAGCTTTCAACTGGAGAGTCGAAGGAGTAGCTCGGACCCCCACCTCGGGGGTCTCCAGGCCCACCGCGGGGCGCAGCGTCTTACCTGTTTTCTCTTTGATCTCACACAGGACACTGAAGAGCGCGGGTTTCATTCTGTGACAGTTCAGGGCATGTTTCCTAAAAAACAAATAGCAAAACACAAAGGTATTAGCATCACCTATGGAATAATATGGCGCCTTCCTTAAGTTAGATCCAAGATTTAATTCCAGCCCCCTATTTTGGGAGGCTCTTTTGAACCCCGTCAAATCCACAGAAAACTCAAGTTGACTAGTCGGCGACAACCGGCAAGCTCTGGCGGTTACAGCTCCAGCCCGAACGAAGCGCGACCCGTCTGCCCAGCAGGCAGCAGCCTCGGCGACCGCGGGGCGCGAACCCGTGCGGGCAGCCGCGATCCGGGGGCAGACGGCGGCGACCCAGGGGAGAAGACAGCGCGGAGGGGCTCCCGCGTCCGCCCTCCGCCGGGACGGCGGGCGCGGCGCGGGCGGCCGGCCGACTGCGGCCAGCGGGCGGTGACAGCTCGGCAAAGTTTGCGAGGCGGCCCTCCCTTCCCGAGAACTTGGCCGCCCGCGCCCGGACCCGCCGGGGAACCGCCCAGCGCCCCGCGCCCGGGCTGGGGCGGCCGCCCGCACCGCGAGGTCGTCCAGCGGCCGCGCGGAGCCGAGGTGCCGGGACTCCGGGCCGAGGAGAAAGTTGCACTTCCCTCAAGTGCGGCCCGGGGCCCGCTCGCGGCGGCGTGCAGCCGGGCCCGGGCGGGAGGTTTGAATCCGTGCGAGGGGGCCGGGCTGCCGGAGGGCCGGACGCGGGGAGGTGGGGTGAGAGCAACCCACAAAATCCGCGCGGCACCAAGTCCGTCCCGCGCCCCGAGAGCAACTTTGCCGACTCCCGCCCGCGTCGAGGGGCGCGGGGCAAGTCCCCCCGAGGCCGGGGCCGGCGGCCTCTTTTCGGAGAAAGTTCCCCGCCCGGGGCTGAGGCCCTGGCCCGGGCGCCCCCCGGGCCCGCACTCCGCCGCGGGCCTGGCTCCCGCACACACACAAAAGATGCTTAATGAGACGACACCAACTTTGCTTGCGCCTCGTCCAAGCTCTGGTCGGTGATGGTCATGATCTGGTGGAGGATGTCGCCGATGTCCTGCTTCCTGCCGTCGCCGTCCGCCCCTTCGTGGCCGTGAGGGGGAGGCGGCAGGGCCATGCCCCCCTGCACCGAGTGGCCGGCCAGGTTCACCCCGGCCAGAGTCTGCAGCATCCTGGATTGATCGTCCATCCCGCCGCGCGCGGGCGGGAGCGGGCGGCGGCGGCGGCTGAGGCGAAGGCTGAGGCGGCGGCGGCGGCGGCGGCGGCGAGGGAGGAGAAGAAAGAGGGGGAGGGGGAGGGGGAGGCGGCCGCGCGCTCCCCGCCCGCGCGGGGAGGGGGCGGCCCGGCCAGCGGGGCCCGCGGCTGAGGCGGTGCGGACGGGCGCCCGGCTCCGGCTTCCGCCGCCGCCGAGGCTGAGGAGCAGCGGCGGGCGGAAGCGCCGGGCTCCGCGGCGGTGGCGGAGGCGGACGCCGCGGCGCCCGCTGCCCTCACGCGGCCGCCGCGCCGCCTCCTCGCAGCCGCGCGCCCCGCCGGGTGGCCCCGCGCAACTTGCTCCTCAGCGCCGGCCGAGTTGCCGGGACGCCCGCCGCCCCCCGCGCCAGCCTGCGCACTCCCCTCCCTCGCCCGCCGCCGCCTCCCGCCGCCGCCGCCTCGGCCGGGCGGGATCCGAACCCCTGCGGCCCCGGGGGAGGGAGCGGCGGCGGCGGGCGGCGGCGGAGGAGGGCCGGCGGGCGGGCCGGCCGAGAGGAGCGAGAGGGGCGGAGGAGGAAAGTTTGGGAGCGAGCGGGCCGGCGCGGCGGGGGCACGGAGCCCGGTGGAGGGCCCCGGCGGGCCGCGCGCCGGGCGGACCGCAGATTGATGGGGCGGGAGAAGTCGCCGCCGCCGCAGCCAGAGCCGCGCACCCCGCCAGCTGCCGCCGCGGACCGGGCTCGAAGGCCGCTCGGCTGAGGGATTGACAGGCTGCCAGTGCCACTCACTCACCGCGGCCCCGGACGCCGGGGGGAGGGGCGGGGGCGAGCGGGAGGGCGGTAGAGCGCTCCGCACGCCCCGCCCCCGGGGGCGGCGCGCGCGCTCATTGGGCCTTGCGCCTCCCGCCGCCGCTGCTGGCACCGCCCCCGGGCTTCGGTCCGGCCCCTCTGGCCTCCGAGCCCCTGTCCCCCAGAGAGCGCGCCACCGGACCCCTCAAGCCCCATCGCGTCCTGGCCCCCGGGATAGGCCGGCCCGCAGACGTCGCTCCCGCACCCTGATTTCTGCTCCCTAGTGTTATCAGTCGTAGGTGCCAAGAGTTGTGCACGGGACACTAGGCAACTCGCTCCAAGGCCAACCATGTGCTTCCCCGCAGCGCCGTGAGCTTCACGCCTCGGACAGCGCCTGGTACACTTTCCCGCTCTTCCTGTCGGGAGGTGGTATCCTCAGGGTACCCGGCCGCCTGTCCCACGCCAATCGAAACGCACTCGGAGCCGAAAGGGGCGGGACGGAGGCAAGAAAGGGATATCCCTATTGGAGCGTTCGAAAAGTCCTGGGCAGAGAGGCGGGGAGGCCGCGGGTGGTGACCCCGCCCATCCCGCGATCACCATAGTAACCGAGAGGGCGCTGCTCAGAGTTGGTTCCAGCGCTCTGGCCTTGCGCTGTCCCTCAAGAGGTGACCAGGTAAGGTAGGAGTCCCTTGTCCTGCATGCTTGATGCCTGCGCTCAACCGATCTGAGTAATATACACTTCTCTTGAAAGAGGAGCACATGAAAATGTGTCAGAGGAAAGTGGATTCGGGAGGAGGGGAAGGGTTTGACATCCAAGACTAAGTTTACAACCTTTCATACACTGTGCAATTCCTGGTAATCCAGGGACACCTTCAGCAACATCTGCTTTTAGCTACCTCCAGATAGACTAAAGCTGCAAAATGAACTTTTTATTATAAAGAATATTTATTTCAGCATAGACTGGATTCTACCTATCAATTTACCCCACCACCATGAGTCATTTAATGTTGGTGACCCCAGCCACAGATTGTCATATATATATAGCACCTTTTCTTCCATTGTACTCTGCCTACAAAGGACTAAATGCTTACATTACTTCCAGCTCTTGTGGACGCTTGAGCTTTCTCTGAACCTAATTTCCCTAACAGAGCTTCGTCATATTTTCCCCATTTTAGATCCATGGAGCTCACCCTCGATGGGCCCTTCGGTTAGGTGGTTCTGAAAAGTCCTCTTGTTCCTTCGCCAAACTCAGTAAGCTACCTTACCTGAAACCAAAAATAGGGGTGTGAGGTATGAAAAATGGTTCTTACTCTGCAGGGTTTAATGTAGGACAAGCAGTTCTTTACATGCCAGATGGATTCTTGGAATGAAGCAGGCTACTCGGTTCCAGGTTCCTTCCTTCGTATGTTGTGTGTACTTTTAAATACTCCCCACTGCAAAGCTAATAGCTAACCTTACAGTAAGGCAAGCTAAAATCTTTACAAACTGCACAGCTGCTGGAGAAGGCGTTCCAAACAATCCACACTGTCTCTTACTTCCAAAGAACAAGCTCCCTTATGTTCATTAATATTCCCAGCTCCTCTGTAGCCCATTTATGTGTCAAGTTTCTGATTCTTCTTTTAAGCCCCCATTATGGGTTACTCATAGTCATCATTGATTGGACTTTCTCTTTATTCTTAACGTGTTTTTCAAAACTGTCACCACATCCTTATATATTTTTGCTTTAAGGAGCATGAGCAAGCAGCCAATCTTCCATAATTCTCCAAAGATGAAGATGTAAAACCACAAAATTCTATCTGAAAGATGCCTTCAGCTCTAAATTCCTTCCAGCTCTAAAATTCAATGATCCTGTGACTCACTATCAGGCCTCCTCCCTGCCCTCCTTCTAGGCTCATAATCTTGACTAATCAGTCATGAGGATGAGGCTAATTAGCAATGGGGATTTATGGTTATTTCTAGCCCACTCCAAACAATGAGTTATGTAAGCAAAGCAACATATATAAAAATGTAAATAAAATTAAAGGAACACTTAAGCAAATAAAGGCAAATGGGATGTATGGGCTATGTAAACAAACGGGAACATAAAAACATAAATTAGAATTAAGAAAACAGTTAAGCAAATGCCAGCAATTAGGAGTAAAACAACCTGTTAAATGTCTCACACCCGCAGCTATTTTATGGCACACACCTCTAAACCCATGGTCATTCAGTGATGTGGAAACTTGATACCATAATTCTACATTAAGTGATTGGATTAGATTGACCTTCTGCTTGGGAGGCTTCCTTTTCTGTTATTGTCAATATGAGTTGCAGTAAAAGCTGGGGGTTCCTAGCAAGGATTCCCTCACAGACTCATTGACAACCGCCATTGATTTAAAGCATAAATTCTTTTAGATTTATTTCCAAGCCCCAATAAACAGTGTCAACTAAGTTTGAATACCCCCACAATCTCCTGTGTTTTTGCCAGTTTCTCACGTGGGATGTTGCCTTGTCTCACTCAGCAATCTGAGTCACATGATTGGTGGCTTCACAAATCTTAGAATCAGTCAATTCAGTTCAGTTGCTCAGTCGTGTCCAACTCTGTGTAACCCCATAGACGGCAGCCCACCAGGCCCCCCCCCCCCCCCGCCCCCAGGATTCTCCAGGCAAGAACCCTGGAGTGGGTTGTCATTTCCTTCTCCAATGCATGAAAGTGAAAGTGAAGTCACTCAGTCGTCTCTGACTCTTACCGACCCCATGGACTGTAGCCTACCAGGCTCTGCCATCCATGGGGTTTTCCAGGCAAGAGTACTGGAGTGGGTCTCCAGTGCCTTCTCCAGATAATAGAATAGAACCTCTTTAAGTACCTAAATCCATCTTTGCTGTTTCTAAGGCAGTGATTATTAAAAAGTCAAAGGAAATGTAATTTACTTTTGGTGAGTGTACATTCATGTAAAGTTAACAGTGAAAACCAAGTAGGAGCGCTCTCTCATATTCATCCCTTTCCGTGAGTTTGGTTCATATTAACGGATACCATCACACCATCACCTCTACCAATACAGTGATCATCACAGCAGATGCCATTTTCGTGCAGTCTCTCTGAGTGGGACATTGTGTTCCGTGTTCTTACTTTATCTTATTTCAATCTCACAACAGACCAATCTAGGTGAAATTATTATTAAATATAAGGAAACAGACTGAAAGAGGGTAAGAAACTTACACAAGACCTCCAAGTCAGTAGGTATTAGACCTTGGATTCAAATCTTGATCTGTGTGGCTACAAAGCCCACGTTATGAAACACTGCCAAAAACAAAAAAGGATATATATATATATAATTCAATCAAGGGCTTCTCTGGTAACTCAGTAAATGCCTGCAATGCAGGAGATCCAGAGTTCAATCCCTGGGTCAGAAGATTCCCTGGAGAAGGGAATGGCTACCCACTCCAATGTTCTTGCCTGGAGAATTCCATGGACAGAGAAGCCTGGCCGGCTACAGTCCATAGGGTTGCAGAGTTGGACATGACTGAGCGACTAACACAACAACATCGGATTAAAAATCACAAGGCTTTGACAGGTAAACTGTAAATTAATGAAAATAACCAAGCACTTAATAAAAAGAGGTTAACTCTGTGAGGGATTAGAAAAATCTAGGTCTCATGGCAGTAGAATAGGGAAATTGAAGAATAAAGCCGGGCAAAGCTGTCCTTCATAGCCATCTAGGACCCTGCCTCTCTGAGGCTTTCCAGCCATGCCTGCCTTCACTAATCATCTGCTCTAAATCCTGGCTGAATATATTGCCTAGAATAGGTAATTTACCACCATACTAGATAGACCCATGTTGTTTTCTCTCAATTCACCCGTTTCCTCATCTAGTTCATTTGTATGTTAAGGACAAAGTATATATTTTGAGATGGACTATCACATGACTGATTTGACTTTAAAAAACAAAAATTAAGACTTCCCTGGTGGCCCAGTGGCTAAGATTCTGAGCTCCCAATGCAGGGGGCCCAAGTTTGATCCCTGGTCAGGGAACTAGATCTCATATGCTGCAACTAAGACCTGGCACAGTCCAATTAAAAAACAAAAAACTTAGATGTCTAAGAAGTTGTCATTTCAGGGAAACTGACTAAATCCTTATTCCCAAACATATCACTGCTCCATCACTTTGGGAATGATTCTTTAAAAGTGGTCTTTACAGTTGTTAGCACATGTGACCTGTGACAAATCTTCATTTTCTGAAAATGTATTTGACTGAGCAACCAAAGGATCAGTGAGACAACAGTTCACCCTCCTGTTATGAGGTCTTTTTAAAAAGAGTTTTATTTTAATTTATTTTGGGCTGCATCGGATCTTAGTTGCAGCACACAGGTTCTTCATTGTGGTTCACAGGCTTCTCTCTAGTTGTGGTGTGCAGTCTTGATTGCCCCACCAGGGATCAAACCCAAGTCCCGTACATTGATAAGTGGATTCTTAACCTCTGGACCACCAGGGACATCCCTATGAAGTGCTTAAAAGAGAATAATTATTGGAATAACATAATTTCTGGGAGGTTTGATAGAAAGCCCCATCCTTAATGTCCTTTCATTCCTCCTAACACCTAGGACAGTGCAGTCTCATATATAGTAGACACTTGGGGCCAACACTGTCAGCTGCTATTAGCCACTGGCCCCCTCCTTCCATGCTGGTAGAACCCTGATTATTCTGATGGCAATGTGCTTGGAATCAGTTAAGTTCCAAGTTGACTATGATCATCTCATCTCCTGCTTTCTGAACCTATCAGAGGGATGGATTTGTCTCCTGATTTAAAGAACAAGGACAGTCTAAAAGAAGAGTCCAATGAGATATGACAGCTAAATGTAAAATGGTGTCCCAGATTGGTTTCTGGAACAGAACAGGGACATTTAGGTAAAAACTAAAGAAATCTGAATAAACTACGGACTTTTGTTAATAATATATCACTAATGGCTCATTCACTGTACATTCAACAAGCATACTGTATTATTATAAGATGTTAATAATAGGGGAAACCAGGTGGGAGATACTGGAGAACCCTCTGTACTATCTTATCATTTTTCTGTAAATATTCTAAAATAAAACATTATTAAAAACAAATATAAACAGTAAGTGAGACAAAGAGATATGGAGAGCCTAGGTTCCTGAAGACATTGTTGAATATCCGAACAAAACTAAATTGCCAATTCTAGTTACGTGAGAGAATTTAATTTCTATTTTATAGTTCCTGAACTTCCCTGGTGGCCCAGTGGTTAAAAATCTGCCTGTCAATGCAGAGAACACAGGTTCGATTTGTGGCCCAGGAAGATTCCACATGTCATGGGGCAACTAAGCTCATTCAGTACAGCTACTGAGACCATGTGCCCTAGTGCCCATGAGAAGCCTCCAGAAGTTGCAGCACCACAACTAGAAAGTAGTCCCTACTTGCCACAACTAGAGAAAGCTCTCAGACAGCGACAAAGACACAGAACAGCCAAAAATAAATAAATAATTTTTAAAAAGATCTTTAAAAAATTAAATCATAAAAATAAATAATAAACAATTCCTATTGGTTGGTTTTTCCACCACTTCCAGCAAATCTAATCTAGCACTGTTAATACATAAAGGATGGATGGATGGAAGAATAGCCTAGCACAGTGCCTGGTATAAAATATGATCTCCTACAGGTTAGAAGATATTATATATAATCAAAAAATATCTGATCTTTGTCCTAGGTCCCTGGGAGATAACTTCTAAAACCTGGAATTTGCCAAGATATACGAGTATCTCTCCTGGAGGGGGAAATGGCAACCCATTCCAATATTCTTGCCTGGAAAATCCTATGGACAGAGGAGCCTGGCGGGCTATAGTCCATAGGGTCACAAAGAATCAGACACAACGGAGTCACTAAGCACAGCAGGATTATCTTTGTTATTTGTGAGCCCCAATCACACCCAAGTTTATGCTAACAAGAAGACTCAGGATTAGGGGCTGATCAACACAAAGACCAACCATATAACAAGAGGGTTGGGGCTTTCAGTCAGCTCATCCTCCCAGGAAGGAAAGGGAACTGGAGATGGAGTTCAGTCCTGTGGCCAATGAATCAATCAATCATGCCTACATAATGAAACCCTAATAAAAACCCCAGATACCAAAACTCAGTGGAGATTCCTGGTTGGTAAACACACTGATACTGTGGGGAGAGCCTGGATGCTCTGCATTCAGGACCTTGACTTATGTGTCTCTTCATTTGACTGGTCCTGATTTAGATCCTTTACAATAAACCGTAATCATATGTATAGTGCTTTTCAGAGTTCTCTGTCCTTTCAGAGAATATTGAACCTGAGGGAGTCATGGGAACACCCAAACTTGTAGCAAGTTGCTCAGAAGTGCAGGTAGTCTGGGGAACCTTGAACTTGTGGCTGGCATCTGAAGTGAGGATAGTCTTATTGGTCTCTGGATTAATTACCTTGTGGCTCAACTGGTAAAGAATCTGCCTGTAATGCGGAAGACATGGGTTCGATCCCTGGGTTGGGAAGATCCCCTGGAGAAGGGAAAGGCTGCCCACTCCAGTATTCTGGCCTGGAGCATTCCATGGACTCTATAGTCCATAGGGTCACAAAGAGTCGGACACGACTGAGTGACTTTCACTTTCATAGACTCATGTAATAAAATACCCAAAACTTGTTTGTTTAAAACAACAAACAGTTATTACCTTAAAATTTATGTATGTTAGGAATATGGATGTAATTTAGCTAGGTGCCTCTGACCAAGGAGCTCTCTCAAGCCTGCAAACAAGGTGATACCAGGACTGCAGTCACTTCAAAGCTCGCTGGGAGGAGGGTCCACCTCCCAGCTCATTCGCATGGCTATTGACTGGTCTCAGGTGCTCAATGACTGTTGGCCAGAAACATCAGTACCTCAGTCTCTGGGCCTCTCCACAGGACAGCTCACAACGTAATTGCTGGCTTCCAAAAGGGTGAGGAAGCCAGAGAGCAAGAAAGGGCAGGCAAGAGGGAAGTCGGTCTTTTTTTTTTTTTTTTTTTTTTTTAGTTGCAGTATGCTTACTCTTTAGTTGCATCCTGTGGGATCTAGTTCCCCAACCAGGGATCAAACCCAGACTCCCTGTATTGGGAGCATGGAGTCCTAGCCACTGGCCTGCCAGGGTAGTCCAGAAGTCAGTCCTCTTATAACCTCATTTCATAAGTGATATACTAACACTTTTGCTGTGTTCTCCTTATTAGAAGCAAGTCGCTAGATCTAACCTACACTCCAGGGGAGAGGATGACTCAGAATAGGATTATCAGGAGGTAAGTGTCACTGGGAGCTGCTATGGACTGTGCTCCTCCCCAAATTAATATATTGAAGCCATGACCCATAATGTGATAGCATTAGGAGGTGAGGCTTTTGGAAGGAAGTCAGATTTAGACCTCCTCACTGAGAGGAGGTCATGAAGGTGGGGACTCCAGGATGAGATTAATGCCTTTATGAGGAAAGGAAGAGGACTTCCCTGCTGGTGCAGTGGTAAGCAGTCTGCCTTGTGTGTATGTATGTGCGCATGTTCTCAGTCATTCCGACTCTTTGTGACACCATAGACTGTAGCCCGCCTGGCTCCTCTGTCCATGGGATTCTCCTAGCAAAAATACTTTACCTGTTGAGCCATTGGGGAAGCCATACAAAAGTGGCTAAATGTCTAATTGTTGAGTAAATGTGGGTTTGATCCCTGGTGGAGGAACTAAGGGCTTCCCAGGTGGCACTAGTGGTTAAGAACCCACCTGCCAATGCAGGAGATGTAAGACAGGTGGAGGATTCTATCCCTAGGAAGATCCCCTGGAGGAGGAAATGGTAACCCAGTTGAGTATTCTTGCCTGGAGAATCCCACGGACAGAGGAGTCTGGCAGGCTACAGTCCATGGGGTTGCAAAGTGTTGTACAGGCTGAAGTGACTTAGCAGGCACGCGTGGGGAACTGAGATCTCACATGCCTTAGGGCAAGTAAGCCTACATGTTGCAACTACTGAGCCTGTGATCCACAAGAGAAGTCCACATAGCCACCAAAAAAAGGAAAAGAAGAGATACCAGAACTTCCCCTCTCTGCCATGTGAGAATGCAGAGGGAAGGCAGTCATCTGCAAGCCAGGCAGAGGGGCTTTTATCAGAACCCCACATGCTGGCACCTCTCAGGTTTCCCCAGCTGCAGAACTGTGAGAAATAAATGACTGTGGTTCAAACCACCCAGGCTAAAGTATTTTGTTACAGCAGTTCAACCTGACCAAGAGAGGCATCATCCTCCAAATTTAATTCTCAGCACCAAATCAGATCATGGCATGATCCTTGCCCTATCTCACACTGGATCTACCTCTGTGATGTACTTCTTAGCCAGGCCTTCAAGACCCTAAATAAGCTCTCCCAGTTCTGTCTCTCTGAGAGCCATTTTTCCCCCTGTTCCTTTCCATATGCTGAATGTATTAATCAGTTCTAATGCCCCACACTTTGGGAGTTCTTCCTTTTCCTTATTCTGCTCCCTTCAGTGAGAATGCATACCCAAGTTTTACCCTTTTCAATAATGCTGTCTAACCTGTTTCACTTGCATTGTCTCTACTGAGCCTCATAGTAACTCAAGATCTTAAGACAAGTTATATTAAACCCATGTTGTAGATAAGACTCAGAAAATAACAAGCTACTGACAGTTACTGAACACTTAGTTTGTGGCAGGCACTATGCTAATGGTTTCTCATGCTTGATCCAGTTAAACCTTCATGACAACCCTATGAACTGGGCATTGAGCTATTCATTGTTAGAGACACTGAGACCTAGAGATGTCAAATAACTTGACCAACTTGACCAAGGCCACATGGCTGGTGAATGAACTATGACTCAAACAAGCCTTCTGGCTCAGCATTCTTGTAAATAACGTCCATGTTACACTGCCTATAGGGGGGTTATATTACCTATCCTAAGATCCCCCATTACTAAGTGACAGAGTGGAACTGGGACTAGAGATTTCCAACCATTTCCACCATACATGTTGTCTCCCTGCTCTAGTGTCACCACTAGAAACCCTTTCTAAGCTCCAAAAGGAAGTAAATCCTTCATTTTTGGGTTCCAAGTATCACTCAGGTTCTTATAAATGTGTACCCTTTTTAAAAAAAATTGTATTTAAATATACATAACATCATTTTAACCTTTTTAAAATCTGTATTTCAGCCAATAGCATTGAGCACATTCACACTGGTGTGCCCATCCCCTGTATCCATCTCCAGAACTTTTCCATCTTTCAAAACTGAAACTCTACCCATTGAACTCTCACTCCCCATCACTCCTTCCCTCAGCCCCCGGCCACCACTCTCCTACTTTATGTATCTACAAATTTGCAATAAGTACCTCACATAAATAGAATCATATAATATTTTATCCTTTTGTGACTGGCTTATTTCATCTAGCATAAAATTTTAAAGGTTTATCCATGCTGTAGCATTTCCAGTTGAGTTTCTTCCTTTTTAAGGCTGGATAATAGTCCATTATATGTATATATCACATTTTGTTTATTCATTCATCCATCAATTGAACGCTTGGTTTTTACATATCAGCTATTGTGAATAATGCTGTTACAAACATGAGTGTTCAAGCGTCTGAGTTCTTGCTTTCATTTTTTCCCTGTATATACCTATAAGTAGAATTGCTGGATCATGTGTTAATTCCATTTTAAAGTTTTATCAGGAACTGCCTTACTATTTTCCATAGAGGCTGTACCTTTTAATGTAGCTTCGAGTAATGTATCTTATATACTCTACACCTTAAAAAAAGCTCTTTTGATATTTGATACCTGAAAAATACCTAATTGTTTCTAATTGGTATCCAATTGATGCTTATGAAACATTTTCTTAAATAAAGACTCACAAAATCACTATCTTGAAACAAAGAAATCTGCTTTTATTTGAAACAGACTAAAATCTTCAGATAAGATCTAAACAGTTGCTGAACAGTGTGCCTAGAGAGATTTTTTTAAGCTGACACATAAATCCAGAGTTTCATTTCTTAAAACCAAGTGGTCCCACAGTATATTTCTTTTTCTCTCACTAGCTTCTTGTCAAGATTTTGTTCATCTTGTAGTCCCGTTTCTTTTCTAAGCTTACAATAAAACTGATTTAAAGTAAAAGTTTCTTTAAGAATTATGCTACAATATGCTGATCGGAAAATAAATTTTCTAAATTTTTTTTTTTTACCATAAGGGGGCCATCAAAGATTTCCTGGTGATATTATGCATCAGTTATAAACTTCCTTCTGTCAGAAGCAACTAGATACTTTTGATTATCTTCAATTTTGAATTTCTAGGTCAGATTTTAATGCAGAAAAGATTAAAATGCACTCAAACACCTTTTATTTTATTATTATAATTAATAACTGTATTATAGGAGAAAGTAGTATTCAAGTGTATATTTAAGATTTTAGTTTTTAGAAACAGTCTCATGGAATATATTCCTTATAATATTCTTCCTATTATGTTGCCACTCATTAGCACAATAAGGTGGAAAGAGGAAAGGAGATGAAGTAAGTAAGTGATCCTTACAAAGCCATAAGATAGATAGTAAGAAAGTTAGATATTTGCCTAAAATTAACTTTTCTACATTTTGGAAATGTTGGTCACCTGTGATTATTCAGGGCTGTAAAATCATGGCATTTAGCTGCCCAGCACAAGAGCACCACTTCCACTTGAACTTCACATCTATCCTTATGTGTCCCTATAACCACGTTTCCTATGCCAGAGCCCAACTCTCCTAGCCAGAGCTTATCAGACCGGGAATGAGCACTTGACTAGAGCTAACCCCAGCCATTTCTCTTCTGAGAAACTGATGCCCTTGCATCTGGAAGACACTGATTTGTTTGCTGGCTACTTGAATCGAGGACATGCAACCCTCAGACCTCCAAGTGAGTATGTTTAGTCAGTAGCAAAGGGAAAAGCAGAAAAAGCCACTTATAAACAGAACAGAAAGAAGAAAACAGTGCAGCCTGGAAAGGAGGGAGGCTGGGACAAGGTAGACAAGGAGCTGGACAGCTCCAGGGTCCTTCTGAAGGCTCTCCAATTTCTGGTTCTCACATTGTTGGGGAGTCTTTCAAGAGTCCCATTCTTTTTTGGCTTCACGGGGTCCTCATGGCTGTGGCTTGTGGGGATCTCCCATCTTCACTGTGGCATGTGAACTCTTGGTTGCAGCATGCAGGATCTAGTTCCCTGACCAGGGATCAAACCTGGGCCCCCTGCATTGGGAGTGCAGAGTCTTAGCTACTAGACCACCAGGGAAGTCCCAAGAGCCCCATTCTTAACTGAGCCCGCACAACCTGGTTCCCAGTAGATGACTTAACTTTGAACTAGGGGTAATTTGAGTCAGAAGTTAGGGAAGTGTGTTAAGCTCCTCGATGAAGCTAGTGGAGTGTGATCAGGGAGGTCCTGGGGAATTTGGGTAAGAAGGACTGGGGAACAGCAGAAGTAGAGATTTACTGATGAGAAAGATGAAGGCTTGAGGAGAGGGTGACAAATTCAGTTGTGGGGGCCTGTGGAGCCTGCAGAATGACCTGGGGGTGATATCGGGTTGCAGTTTCAGATCTAATGCTCAGGAAAGATGTCTGCACTAGAAAGAGAGATTTAGGAATTATTAACATCTCGATGGTGTTAGTAGCCATGACAGTGAATGAGATCACACCGAGAAAGTGTGCGAAGTGAGAAAAATGAGGATCTGTGACAGAGCACCAATAATTTAGGGACAGATGGAGAAAAAAAGGAGCCACTAAAGGGCGGGAGAAAGGCTAGAAAGCACAGCAGCACAGAAACTAAGGGTGTTTTAAGAAGAGAGAAGTCAACAATTCAGCTGAGTTATGGTCAAAGAGGTGTCTGCTGAATTTAAAGATGTGGTGAGCATTGGCGCCCTGGTGAAAGGCTTTAGTGGAGTTGGGGGCTGTGGCAGATGTTCAGTGGAGTCACCAAAAGAATGAGTTGGTAGGGAGGACTGCAGACCAGAAGTTGATAGCTTTTTGGAGAAAATCACCTGTCAAGCATAAGAGAGTTAGAGGGCAGGAACTGGAAGGCCACATGGACTTGGGAACCTGTAAGGGGTATGAAAGAAAATGAAGAGTTTTCAAATATCTCACAGGTAGGAGCTTGTAGTAGGAGACATGGGGAGGTGGACGCTTGATGAATGCAGTTCTGAGTAGAGAGGGTGGGATCCATGCCCAGGGTGATGCCGCTCTTGGTCGCAATTCCTATGGGAGAGAGAAGGGAAGAAAGCAGGAGGGAACAGGATGAGGGCGGGGTGGGGGGGGGGAGTTGAACTTCAATGTCAAACCAATGACAGCCTGAACCAATCCCACTGGGACCTTTTGAACTAAAATGAGCCTTCAGAGTTGTCCAGAGCTGGGCCCCGAGGGCTGGGCGTTTATACCCCTGCATCCATCAGTCCTAGAATGTCAGCTGTCCTGCCAGAGAAGGGCATGACCTTGGATAAGGTGGCTGTCTGCTGCAGAGGGAATCGCTAAACGGGCCTGACAGCTAAACAGGCCTGCCTCTGGATGGCGTTCCCAGCAACCACGGCAACCAGCCTTCCAGTGAAGGGGGAGCCTGGCAGCACTACACAGAGTCCCCTACATCCCTTCACCAAAAACATTAGGTTTAAGATCCTTGGCTCCATGTTCAACTCTCCATCACCTGGTCTCTGCCCACCACTCCCAGCTTCTCTCCAACCTTATCTTAGAGCCAATTTCCTCCCTTTGATCCCTCATGCCTTTTCACCCCTCGATCTAAAATGATTCTGATCTTATCCCATACCATCTCCAAAATTCATCTCAAATGTCGCTTTCCCTGATTCTCCTAGATAAGAGTACTAAATCTCCCTTGTCTCTCCTACCTTGTATATATTTCTATTTTCATACTTTGTTGTTGTTCAGTCAGTAAGTCATGTCTGACTCTCTGCGACCCCATGGACTGCAGCACACCAGGCTTCCCTGTCCTTCACTATCTCCTGGAGTTTGCTCAAACTCATGTCCATTGAGTTGGTGATGCCATCCAACCATCTCATTCTCTGTCATTCCCTTCTCCTCCTATCTTCAATCTTTCCCAGAATTAGAGTCTTTTCCAGTGAGTCAACTCTTCACATCAGGTAGCCAAAGTATTAGAGCTTCAGCTTCAGCATCAGTGCTTCCAGTGAATATTCAGGAGTGATTTCCTTTAGGATTGTCTGATTTGATCTCCTTGCTGCCCAAAGGACTCTCAAGAGTCTTCTCCAGCACCACACTTTGAAAGCATCAATTCTTTGGCACTCAACCTTCTTTATGGTCCAACTCTCACATCCATACTTGACTACTGGAAAAGCCATAGCTTTAACTATACGGATCTTTTTGCACTTAATTACCCTGTATTGTGAGTTATCTCTCTCCCCAACTAGACTGTGAGTTCTCTGAGTTCAGGAACACTGTGTGAATGATCTCAGCGTCTCCATCTTTATGCACTGAGCATAGAGGAAGAACTGAACTACCAATAGTCAAATGAATATGAGAATGAACTTATGAACAGATGAATGAATTAGCAAGTTGGCAGAGTTTGGGCTCAGTGGCCTGACTAATCTAATGGCTGATGCCGATGAGGGTGAGCAGCCATCTGAACAATAATATCCAATGGGCATGGTGGGCCCTGTTTCAGCCCATCTTGTGTTGATAGCCAAAGTGTCCTCTCTGGTGGTTGGGAGCAATAGGATTTCTGGGACATCATGATCCACAAAGGAGGCGGCAATATCACTCTCAGGAGGAAGGAGAATGGAAAGGGATGGGGAGCTATTCCGTCTCAGTGGAAGTAAGACTTCAGCTGTTGGCCATGAGTACAAAGTTGGATACAGCCATGTAGGGCCCTGGAGTAGTCCAGGGCTGATAATGTGGGACCAGGTCACAGCCTTGGGGTAAAGGTATCATCTGGTACCAGTGAGTTTGGGGAAGGGAGATGACAGCAGGAGGACAGGTAGGTCCAGGGCTCCCCCAGGCCCACTGCATGTAGGGCTCAGGGAGAAGACAAATCCTGGATTCATCAGGTCCTATTAAGTCTGCACCTGGGTACTTCTGAGCCTGCTTGGGGTGGGGTTTGGGTATACAGATTGGCAGGTCCTTCCCGCTTCACTTCCATCCACAAATACTTATCGCCTTCAAGCAGTTTTTAATTTAATTCTTATAAGACCCCTCCCCCTTAAAAAAATTTTTTGCCACACCCTGAGGCATGCAAGACCTTAATTCTCTGACCAGCGTTCGAACCCGTACCCCTGCATTGGAAGGCAGAACCTTAACCACTGGACCACCAGGAAAGTTCCACACAGGACCCTTTAACATTGTTATTTATTTTGTATTTTAAAAACACTGATATAGAACTGACCAGGTGCCAGGCACTGTTCTTAGCCCTTTACAAATATTAATGCATTTGATGTTTGTAACAGTCCTGAGAGGTCCATAGGTACTTATCCTGTTTTACAGTTAAAGAAATGGAGGCACAGGGTTGAGTTTATGTAGCTAGTAGGTAAAAGATTGTTTGCATTTTACAGGACACAAGGGTTTACTCATTCATTCATCAAGTGGTTATTGACTGCCTCCCCTGGACAAGCCGCTGTACTAGGCTGTACTTTACAGTACTAAAAAGGCAGGGGAAGTCCAGCCTTTAAGATGACTAGAGTCTTGGGTCCTGAGTTCTATGCTGCTATAGCTCAGTGATTGCAGGTGTTCTCCAGGGATGCTTCCTGCTTATCTGTCTAGAAATTCTTTATGTTTAAACCACCTGAATGGTAGTGATATTGTCCTTGAGTACTTGGCTTATCTCTACTCAGCTGGCTCTCTTGTAGGATGAAAGCAGAACCCCGTTCCTGGAAATAAGTCAAATACTTGGTTTTCCAGCCCTACCTTCCAGCTTCTGTACATACTGTCCCCTCCACCTGGAATGCCATCTCCAACCATTCATCTTTGCCAACAACTCTGGCGATAGCAGTTTCCAACACATCTTCTCTGACTGCCCGCAGCCCCACTATGATAACAAACTTAGTGAATGCTTGCAGAGGACATCATCTCATTTAGTTCTCACAACAATCCTGTGAGAAAGATCTTATCATCTCCATATTGTAGATAAGAAAACCCAAAGCTCCACAAAACCAAAGAATGGATCTAAGGTCACCCACCTAGTAAGTAACAGAGCTGAGATTTGAACCCATGTCTGTTTGACTCTGAAGACCAAGCCAGATTTTTTTTTCTTTTTTCCATTCTGTTTTATTGCATTAGAAATTTATTTCCTTCACATATACAGAATATAAAACCTATCTTCACAATGAATTATGCCTCTCTGCTCTCATTTTTTCACACAAAAATTAATGGCCACTTCCTGAAAAAAACTGAAATAAATCCAGAGGCCCACGCCCTTTACCAGGGCACTACTCTGCCGCTACTTAAGCTTTTGTTTCTGCAATCCTTGGATCGTGAACATATATTCCACAATTATGTAGTTGCTTATGGTCTTCAGTTGTTTCATGTGTGAATTTGTTTGCTCAGCTTGTTTTTATCCCCTGTGATGCACACAGTAAATGCATAATAAATGTTTGTTGAATGAATGGATTTTACATGTATCTTGCTGAAATATACGCAGTTCTGTTTGATTCACTAGAGTGGCATACCCGAACAAGAAATAATTTTTCTTAATGTGTCCCTTATAAATTGAACCTGACCATATTTGATTAATTTCACATCATGCATTTTTATTGCACCAATCACTCTGGTATCAGGTCATATTTATTTTAAAAACAGATTCACAAAGGGTACAGGGCTGGGGTGACAGTGTAAATATGTTAATAATAAAAATAATACTAAAGATGTTTTACTGGAAACTCTCACATGCTAATGATGAGTAAGTGCATTCTACAGAAATATGTTTGATTTACATGGCAATTAATTTCAAAAAGATTCAGATCCTATACCATGTCTTGTATACTTAGATAATGAAAACTAAAAATTGAATATTCAGGCCACAAAACCAGAGGTGCAAAAATCTCCTTAAAGACCTTTTGCATTGGAGTTAGAACAAAAGCCCAATCTCTGAAGATGGTGCCATTGTCTGCTCAAATGCGTCCAAATTAGGAAGAGCCTCCTGCGTAGCCGTGGCGATTCTGCGCTGCGCAGAGCACGCGTGCACCCTGTACAGCTCTCATGATGCAAAACACCAGCTATTAGCCAGTGACCGAAGAGCCCTGGCACTTTCAATCATGCAACGAAAGGCTTTGGGGGTTTCTTGTTCAGGAGAAAGCAAAGTCTTTCATGTCAACGCGTACTGTGGGATGTGTGAGCATTTCCCTAGTTAGGTATTTGGCCTGATCTTAGGATCCAGCTCAAAAGGAAATGCATTCTCATACCCTATTCAAACAGTAAGAAAATTTTTAAAAATGTGCTTCATTTGGTATTTCAGATATTGTAGGAAAGCGTGCGTGCTTATGCACCCTTTGGGGGAAGATGTCCATTTCTGTAATAGGATTTATAAAGTTGACTCTGCCCGCTTTGTATCCGCGAGGGAAAGAAGCAGATGCTGCCAGGCGATCAGGCACCACCGGGATCTTCACGTCAGTGCAAAATGGTTGCGATTTTTCCTCATTCATTGAGGACAGATCTGCCGTGATGCAGCAGACACCAGACTTGTGGCTAGAACTATTTGGCGTATTAAACAAATCTTATGTGTAACTTTGGTTAAAAATTTAAAATTTAATTACCAAAAGAAAAAAAAGGGATATGTTGTCTTGAGAGAGTGCATTTTTACCTTTCGCTAACAGTAATGATTTCATCGTAAAACAAATGCTGTAGAGTAAATTACCACAACTTTCATCAAACACACACACACACACAAAACAACCCAAAAAAATATAAAGGAACTAAATTGAGCCTTTAAAAAATCTCACAGCCTAGCAGCCGTATTATATCCTGAGGACCAGAATCATGGAGAAGAAAGTAACAGAAAATACAATATAAGAACTTTTTGTTATAAGCCTTTTGGTCCTAAATTTAATCTCTGTGCACAATTACTTTGAGAAAAATAAAATTTTAATTTAGGAATAAAACAATAAAGTAATCTACATTAAGTGAGAAAAATTAAAGTAAAATGTAGCATAGGAAAACTTGTTGATAAAGATTTAAATGTTTTGTGGTTTACCATCATCCCCTTCCATATAGAAACCATTTTACTCTCTGGGTATTCTTTTAAGGGCTTGAAAATGGATAGGGGGGAGATGACTATTTCTATTCAGGGAAGTCTGTATTTCTAGGGGATGTTTAATATACAGTGATTCACACAACTTCTGATTAAACATCTACCTAATCTTCCCAAGGTCTTTATATAGGACAGATAGGCGTAAAATAGTTAAGAGATGAAGGTTTCAGCACACCTGACTTTAAATATTCACTTTGCAGGTAATCTTGAACAATTTGCTTCTCTAAGCCTCAGTTCTGCATCTCTGAAATGGGTACAACTATAGCAGCGACTGCTTAGGGTCAGTGTTACCTTCAAAGGACATGGTGAGTGCAAAAAATGATTAATTATTCCATAAATGTGAGAGGGAAATTTTAAGGCAAGTTTTAAATTTCTATTCTGGTTTTATAGCGTGTTATGTGCACAAATCCAAACCATGCTATTTTCTTGTGATAATGAAGTTCTGATGCTTTCTTCCCCTTCTCACTTCTACAGCATCCTCTGCAGGCCTTGTTCCTTTCGTCCTCTAAGTAGCACGTTTCTTCCATGCTGCCTTCTGGCTCCTGGAAGGTTAACCCGGAACGGCCAGCACGAGCAATGTTTTACCCAAAATTGATAACATGGAAAAATTCACATTCGGTATGTTCATGCTTTTTTAGTTTTTAATGACACTGCCAGTTAAGAGAAGCAACTTGCTTTTCCCAAGTGTGAGCAGAGCATTAAACTAAATTGTTCTTTAGGTTGTCACAGCTGAGTTGCCTAAGTCTCCTACTCCCATCAGCAGGTTTGGGTGAGTTCCTTGGGGCGGTGGTGGGGCTCTGGCTAAGGCTGGGGTTTTTATTTTTTTCTTTTTTTTCCTGGCTTCTCTGGGTCTTAGTTGGAGCATGTGGGATCTAGTTTCTCAACCAGGGATCAAATTTGGGGCCCCTTGCATTGGGAGTGTGCAGTCTTAGTCACTGGACCACCAGGCAAGTCCCAAGGCTGGTTTTTTTTTTTTTTTTACAGCAGAGAGAGTCTAGAAGACAAGGTCCAAAGGAGACTGACATTCGAAGAAGTGGTTTGTTGGAAGGAAAGAGGGAAAAAGCAGAAGAGTAAAGGGCAAACAGGAAGAGCCCAGGCTCAGAGGTTTCAGTCCAGCTCTTCCCTCACGAAGGGTTTTAGCGCAAATTATTGCTCTCCTCCAAATCTCAGCTTCCTCATCTGTAAAATGGGACTCATTAGAATACTTACTTCATAGGGCAGTCTTAAGGATTCAAAGAGGTCATATTTAAAAAGTGTTCACTAAGGATTAATTATTCTCCAGGCAGCTACATTTCTGCTCAAATATAACCAATGAGCTACGTCTGTGCAACCTACCTACATCAAATTACAACTCACCCCAGCATTTACTGTTTTATCTTTCTCCATAGTTCATACTACTCACTTATTTTAGATATTATTTATTGTTTTAATATTACTTAATGATATTATCATTCTCCCTCCATCAGAATATAAGTTCCATGAGGGGAGGGTTTTGTTTGTTTTGTTCACTGACTCTACCCCTCCCACCTAGACAGAGTGCCTAAGGAGGTGCCCAGTGAATGTGCTGAATGAATAACTGTCACCACCCCTGGAGCAGAAACTTTTGATAACCCCTTCAGCCAGGAAAGCAGAAGGCAAGGAAAAAAAACTCTAGGTAGATAATCATTAAAGCTTTCGCTGGGTTCTAGGTAAAGCTTTTATATTTGATCCTTTAAATCAATAAAACATCTTTTAGGGAAAAGGTTAAGGGGGAAGCCAAGACCAGAAGTGATCTAAGCTAGAGAAGGGACCTTTCTGTGAACTAACAAGGGCAGAAGATTTTCATTTTCAAAGTTTGTTTCTGTTCTTAATCTATTTTGTGATTACATAAGTGTTATAATACTAGGCTATGCTTTCTTTGAAATACTTTCCAAAAAAATACAGATAAACCCCAAGTCCTACTTGAGCATAATTCTGTACCCCCTAATCCCCCCTCCTAGGAATAATCACTGCAGTTGTTGTGGGCATCTCTATGCCTCTGCCAAAAAGCATTTATAGAGGGCATATGTACACAGATGTGCATTTTTTAAAATATAAACTATAAATGCTATTATTATACTCTTATTTGTTACTTTTCAATAACATCTTGTAGTATGTTTCATCTCTCTTTAACTTTCTACAGATCGATATCAGCTTTTAATGGCAGCGGGAGCTTTAAAGGTAATAATGAGCCGTTTGAAAAATAGCTTTAATAGAATTTATTTTTTAGAACAGTTTCAGATTTACATAAAAATTGAGAACATAGTCCAGAGAGTTCCCATATGCCCTGCACCCAGTGTTCCCTATAATGAATATCTTACTAATATATTATTGAGTACATTTGTTATAATTAATGAACCAACTAAACTTGAATTGAGTTTATTACTAAATGGATTAGTTTATTAGTGAAAGTTCATAGTTTATTCAGATTTCTTTGACTTAACACTTATTTTTTCTGTCCCAGGATCTTCCTCAGGATACCACATTACATTTGAGAGTTGTAGTTTCCTTAAGTTCCTCTTGACTGGGGCAGCTTCTCAGACCTTCTCTGGTTCTTGATGACCTTAACAGTCTGAGGAGTCCTGGTCAAGTCTTTCATAGAATGTCCCACAAGTGGGATTTATCAGGCATTTTCCTCATGAAAACTGGAGTTGTGGGTTTGGAGCAGGAAGACCACAGAGGTAAATTATCATTTTCGTCACATCCTAGCAAGAGTACATATTAGCAATGTGACTTATCACTGTTTTTACTTAGTATTTTTTTCTTTTTTGACTGAGTTGCATGGCATGTGGGTTCTTAGCTCCCCTACTGGGGATTGAACCCATGCCCCCTGCAATGGAAGTGCAGATTCTTAACCCCTGGACCATCAGGAAAGTCCCACTTATTACTGTTGATTTTATCCTTGATCACCTGGCTGAGGTAGTGGATATTTATTTTATACTTTGAGTGATAATCCAATACTACTTTATTTTGCCACTGAAAATCTTCAGGTTTGGACATTGGTTCCTGTGTCCTTTTTTTTTTTTTTAAATGAATACCTCTTAAAATTTTTGTTTCATTTTTATTGGACTTCCCTAGTGGCTCAGAAGGTAAAGAATCTGCCTGCAATGCGGGAGACCTGGGTTCGATCCCTGAGTTGGGAAGATCCCCTGGAGGAGGGCATGGCATCCCACTCCAGTATTCTTGCCTGGAGAATCCCCATGGTCAGAGGAACCTGGCAAGCTACAGTTAATGAGGTCACAAAGAGTTGGACACAACTGAGTGACTAAGTGCTGTTAGTTTTAGGTATACAACAAAGTGATTCAGTTATGTATATATTATATATATTCCTCTAGAAAATCTATTCCATTATAGTTTATTACAAGATACTGAATATAGTTTCCTGTGCTATATACCGTAAATCCTTGTTCCTGTGTCCCTTTGATGTACCTCCATCCATGTAGGGTTCTTTTTTCCCAAGTATTTTCTTGCTTTCTGACACTATAAGATGTTTCAGGTTCATCTTGTATGTTTCCTTCCCCAGTTCTAGAGTCAGCCATTTCTCTAAGGAGCCCTGGTTCCTTTTTGGGGGGAATGACATCAGAAACCAAGTTCTTGGCACTAGGTATACTCTTAGGGCAAGCATATTTATTTTTTGAGGCAAAATAAAGATGTCTACAGACTTTTTTATTCAAAATGAAAATTATTTAATTCAAAATCTCTGTCACTGTGTCTGAAAGACAAATGCATATTTGAAAAATTTATTTTTTATTGTACTGGGAAAACAACATTAAAATCTAAATATCTTTGAGAGGCAAATTTTTCATCTTTTACAGCCTACATATATAAAACATTTTAGATTTCACAGAATAGCATCATGAGACCCTGCCAAGTAAATGCCACCACTTTCATTCTGTGAATGAGGAAACTGAGGCTGAGAGAAGCAATGTGACTCTTTACCAGGGTCACAGAGCTGAGCTGAAGCTAGAATTAGTTTATCCCCCCACCCTTTTTTAATTTGCTGCGCCCCACGGGACCAAGGATTGAACACAGGTCCTCGGTAATGAAAGCACAGAGTCCTAACCACTGAACCACCAGGGAATTCCCCTGGTGGCTCAGACGGTAAAGAATGTGCCTGCAATGCAGGAGACCTGGGTTTGATCCCTGGGTCGGGAAGATTCCCTAGGCGAAGGGCATGGCAACCCACTCCAGTATTCTTGCCTGGAGAATTCCATGGACAGAGGAGCCTGGCAGGCTACAGTCCACCAGGTTGCAGAGTTGGACATGACTGAGCAAATAATGCTTTCACATTCACATATCATTTAAAGCAACATTTTTTTGTGCTGAGATTTTAGCAAAGAACTGGGAAATAGAAAGATGCATAATTTACAGCCCCACCCTTTTATTTCCTAGAACCTCTTTCTCCAGTATAATCTCCAGATTTTGCTGGAAATTGTAGTCTCTTGAGTGCGTGAATAGAATATGTTCTCCTAGGTGAGGCAGGTTCTGAAATTTCGCTCTGGACCATTCCCCCTCATCATCAATACCCCTGCAGTGTATAGCAGAAATTAGTTCTTAGGCTGTTTCCTAGAGCCAAGTTAGGGGTTCAGGTTTAAGTGCCATCTGACCGGGTAGGTCTTGCAAATGAGCGGAGGAATCTACAGTAAGAGGGTCTTGATGGATGGTGGCTGATACCTGGTCTGCATCACAGCTGCCCACCGGGAGGAGGGCAGCCTCTACTCACCTGACTGTTGACAAATAGGCTGTGGACCCAGTGTTGCCACATCACTCCAGTTTTTCAAAGAAAGCAGAAAAGCCCTCAGCAGCCTGTGGAGGCTGATTTCAGGTTTCAGGCTACCTGATTTTTGGTTTCGTTTTGTTTTGACTTCTGAGCTAGCATTTGCCCAGGCTTTCCTGGTGACTCAGTGTTAAAGAACTTGCCTGTCCACGTAGAAGAGATAGGTTCGATCCTTGGGTCAGGAAGAGCCCCTGGAAATGGCCACCAACTCCAGTATTCTTGCCTGGGAAATCCCATGGACAGAGGAGCCTGGTGGGCTACAGTCCACAGGGTCACAAAGATTTGGACACAACTGAAGTGACTTAGTACACACACATTTTGTTCTTACTCTGCCAGTTGTCAGGGATGCTATGATGACTGAAACACATCAGGTTACCTTTAGCTTAGTAAATCATCAGGAGGTGAGTCAGGTGGGAAGATGATAGAGTCACAGGAAGGATTTATTTATTTATTGGCTCCGTACCATGTGAGATCCATGTGAGATCCCAGTTCCCTGGCCAGGAATCGAACCCATATCCCCTGCATTGAAAGCATGAAGTCTTAACCACTGGACTACCAGGAAGTCCCCACAGGAAGAATTTAAAAGAACACTATTTGGAGACTCAGACATCTTAGAGTAATGGCATCCAGATAGCTTCTTTTTGCTTTGCTGTCTTGTGTAAATTCCAGCAGGGGTCACATGCATGTGTGGGTGCTTAATAAATGCTCTTTGAAGGTGACGATAATGAATTGCGATATGGAAAATCTGAAACCACTCTCTAGGAATGTGGCTTAGGGCGTGAAATGCTTTAGAAAGATTCCCTGTGAGAAAAGGCTAAAGGAATTGGGGTTACTAATACCATATCACAGAGAAAAGAAGGTTAAGGAGAATTTAATAGCCATCTTCAAATATCTAAAGGGATGTTGCTCCTGTATTTTAAACATCAGTTCTTGTCTACTAAGGACAGGACATGAGGGAATTATCTTAAATGGGAGCAGGAGGGACTTAGATTAGATATCAGTGGGGGAACAAACCAGCTGAAAGAACTGTGAGATGCCAGACAGCGACAAGATTTAGAGAAAGGACATGGTTATTTTAGGAACAGGGGTTGTTGATTATTATTAGGGCAAGTGTAGAGCCTGGGGCCTCCAAGTCAGCCAGTTACTAGTTATAAAGTCTTGAGACAGTGACTTCACCTCTTTGAGGTTCCATTTCCTCATTTGTTAAAAGGGCATAAGAACAGTATCTATTTATTGGATTGTTGTGAGGATTACATTAGATTAGATCTAATGGCTTTATGGGGCTTCCCTGGTGGGTCAGCAGTAATCTGCCTTCAATACAGGAGACTCAGGTTCAATCCACAGGGTTGGAAAGATCCTTTGAAGAAGGAAATAGCAACCCCCTCCAGTGTCCGTGCCTGGGAAAATCCCATGGACAGAGGAGCCTGATGGGCTACAGTTGTGGGGTCGCAAAAGGGCTGGACACGACTTAGTGACTAAACAACAACAACTAGTCATTGATAAGCCATTAGGTATATCAGTGTCAGGCACAGAACAAGGCTCAATCAATGAGGGATGCCATTCATTGCAATTCTCTACTAAGGTCCTATATATGGAAAAAATAAAACAAATAAACAACTCCCCCCACTACAAAAACCACTCTGCCCGTAAATATAATCTCTCTTTCCAGAGGCATCAAACAAGCAAATACTGCTGGGTGTTGTGGGGCTTACAGTCTCATTGAAAACACCCAATGTGAACATTCAGAAAGTGAAATACATATAAGATTAAGATAACAGAGTCAGCACAGTGAAGTAGTTAAGAGCTAGGAGTATGGAAAACGCATGAATCCTTAGAACAGTGCCTGGCACCTTAGGAATTGTTTCCCTTGATAGAGCAAAACCACAGTGCAAGCTAAAGGTCAGTTTTTAAATGAAAGGTTTAAAAAAAGAAGCCTATGGAGTTCTCAAGTGGGAAAAACTGCTCCAAAATAGTATGGGTCAAACAAACAAATGGATAAGATTGAATGCACTAATCTGTACACGTTTTTGATCAGAAGGATCTTGGTTGTCTTAATCAAATGATCAATTATCCACTGTTTGGATGTCCTAAACTTTTATTCTTAAAACATTTGCAGGCACTGCTGTGAATACCCTACTTGTCAGCTTTCAAAGAAAAACAGTTATTTGATTCTGATATTTTGAATACACTCAAGAAACAGTTTTCTACATTGATTGTATTATATGAACTTTACTTCATAGCAATTATAACTCCTGCAGTGCATTTAACTTACTAATATTTATTGAAATATTTTTAGCTGCAAAAACATTTTATGTTCACTATTATTTATTAATGCCCTGTTTTAAAATATTACACATAAAATTTATTCCAGTGCACATTAGTAAATAAATTATGCTTGTAATTTCTAATGCATTTTTAATTATAAATTTATCCATGTCTACCTTTATTTATGATAGCAGTGTCTCAGTGTTGAACATGCTGTATATTAATGGAGACACTGTTAATTATGCATTCTTAGAAGTTGCATTCGACAAAACATACGAGTCTGTTTTTTTACATCCTAAGTCCTGTTAACATCATTAATTTAGAAGTTGGAACTCACAGCACTAGCTAACCTTTAAAGCAAGAAAATATGCTAGTAGAAACTGGTTATAGAGCCTGGATTTGGGGAGGGAATGCATTTATCTATAGATGTAGCCAGAGGGATACTAAACAGTACCAGCCAGATGTTTAATTTTCACTCCAAGTATCTAAAAAAGGACACCAGAAATAATATTCAGCACAAAAAGACAATAGAACAAAGATCAGGGGCTCTCTGCAAGCAACCAGAACAGATCTATGCTTAAATAGTATCTGCCGAGTGTAATGTTTAAGATTTTCTGGTTGGTTAATTTTGTGCTTCTTTTCCACCCACCCAACTCACCTTATTATGAGCAATATATTTGCTTTAAAAAAATTCTTCACACTGAAATGTTATTTTAATTTTAAAAAACACTATATTCTGAAATCGCCAATTTCTTAGAGGCTTCTTTCAAATAGTTTGAATGGATTTTTGACACCTAATTTACTGTTGTCTTGAAAGTACTTTGTAACATAACAGTAAAAATGCCTGTTTTCCCTATGGGAGGAAAAAATATATTTCAAAAGGAGAGGAAACTAAAATTGGGAAAATAGAAGGGAAGCATAGTCACACATACACAATATGAAGAACAGACATTTGCAAAGAATTTAGAAGGTGCCTCCCTTTGCCCACAGTGCTGGCAGGGCTTGAAAGAGTGCTCCTTTCATCTTATCATGTTCACTCTCAGCTTGTTGTCAGAGATTTGGCAAAGTCGTATTTTCCATACACAAATTCTGCTCAGCAACAAAAGATTTCCAGTTGCTTCCTGTGTGTGTTTTGAGTACCTTTTCATTTAACATGAATTTTACCAAGTGTTTATGGTGTTTTAAGCTTTAAACGTGTTAGAGAGCAACATGTTCCTTTGCTCGTGGCCTGTCAGGGAGACAGTTGTGTATTGAAAGAATAGTAGAAAATGTGATAAATCTTGAATACAGAAAAGGAAGCTTTTCATGTGACCTGTGAATGAGAAGTATTCCTAGAAAACTTTCTAGAGTAGGAGAAGCAGTATGTGAATTTGATTTTCATTCTTGGTTTTTAAGAATGAATAGAGGGAATTCTCTAGTGGTCTAGTGGTTAAGAATCCACCTGCCAATGTAGGGGACACAGGTTCAATCCCTAGCCCAGGAAGATTCCACAGGTTTCGGGGCAGCTAAGCCCATACACCACAACTACTGAAGCCTGAGCACCCTAGAGGCCATGTTCCACCACAAGACAAAGCACTGCAACGAGAAGCCCATGCACTGCAATTAGAGAGTAGTCCTTACTCTCCATAGCTAGAAAAAGCCTGCACGCAGCAACAAAGACCCAGCGCAGACAAATAAATAAATAAATGTTTTTAAAAGATACCATTTTAAAAAAAGAATGAATATAATATACCTGGGAATTTCCTTGCTGCCCAGTAGCAAGGGTTCAGTGTTTTTACTGTCAGGGCCTGGGTTTGATCCTTGGTTGGGAAACTAAGATCCTGTAAGTCTAGCGGTGTGGCCAAAAAAAAAAAATAAAAATACACACACACACACACACATACACTTAGTGGTTAGAATTGTTAAAATGGCACACATACATTTAATAAAAACATTTTTATAAAAGCACATTGGGATTTATTCTTTAAGAATCCCACCACTCTGTTATGTATAAACCCAAAATACCACATGAACAGTATGAAAAGGCAAAAAGATAGGACACTGAAAGATGAACTCCCCAGTCGGTCGGTGCCCAATATGCTACTGGAGAGCAGTGGAGAAGTAACTCCAGAAACAATGAAGGAATGGAGCCAAAGCAAACCAACACCCAGTTGTGGATGTGACTGGTGATAGAAGCAAGGCCAGATGCTGTAAAAAGCAATATTGCATAGGAGCCTGGAATGTTAGGTCCATGAATCGAGGCAAATTGGAAGTGGTCAAACAGGAGATGGCAAGAGTGAACGTCAACATTCTAGGAATTAGTGAACTAAAATGGACCGGAATGGGTGAATTTAACTCAGATGACCATTACATCTACTACTGTGGGCAGGAATCTCTTAGAAGAAATGGAGTAGCCATCACAGTCAACAAAAGAGTTCAAAATGCAGTATTTGGATGCAGTCTGAAAAACGAGAGAATGATCTTTGTTTGTTTCCAAGGCAAACCATTCAATATCACAGTAATCAAAGTTTATGCCCCAACCAGTAATGCTGAAGAAACTGAAGTTGGACAGTTCTATTAAGACCTACAAGACTTTTTAGAACTAACATCCAAAAAAGATGTTCTTTTCATTATAGGGGACTGGAATGCAAAAGTAGGAAGTCAAGAAACACCTGAAGTAACAGGCATATTGGCCTTTTAGTACAGAATGAAGCAGGGAAAAGGCTAAAAGAATTTTGCCAAGAGAATGCACTGGTCATAGCAAACACCCTCTTCCAATAACACAAGAGAAGACTCTACACATGGACTTCACCAGATGGTCAACATCAAAATCAGATTGGTTATCTTCTTTGCAGCCAAAGATGAAGAAGCTCTATACAGTCAGCAAAAACAAGACAGGGAGCTGACTGTGGCTCAGATCATGAACTTCTTATTGCCAAATTCAGAGTTAAATTGAAGAAAGTAGGGAAAACCACTAGACCATTCAGGTATGACCTAAATCATATCCGTTATGATTATACAGTGGAAGTGAGAAATAGATTTAAGGGACTAGATCTGATAGAGTGCCTGATGAACTATGGACAGAGGTTCGTGGCACTGTATAGAAGACAGGGATTAAGACCACTCCTAAGAAAAAGAAATGCAAAAAAGCAAAACAGCTGTCTGAGGAGGCCTTACAAATAGCTGTGAAAAGAGAAGCGAAAAGTAAAGGAGAAAAGGAAAGATAAAGCCATTTGAATGCAGAGTTCTAAAGAATAGCAAGGAGAGATAAGAAAGCTTTCCTCACTGATCAGTGCAAAGAAATAGAGGAAAACAACAGAATGGGAAAGACTAGAGATCTCTTCAAGAAAATTAGATATACCAAGGGAACATTTCATACAAAGGTGGGCTCAAAAAAGGACAGAGATGGTATGGACCTAACAGAAGCAGAAGATGTTAAGAAGAGGTCACAAGTACAAAAAAGATCTTCATGACCCTGATAATCACAATGGTGTGATCACTCACCTAGAGCCAGACATCCTGGAATGTGAAGTCAAGTGGGCCTTAGGAAACATTACTACAAACAAAGCTAGTGGAGGTGATGGAATTCCAGTTGAACTATTTCAAATCTTGAAAGATGATGCTGTGAAAGTGCTGCACTCAATATGCCAGCAAATTTAGAAAACTCAGCAATGGCCACAGGACTGGAAAAGGTCAGTTTTCATTCCAATCCCAAAGAAAGGCAATGCCAAAGAATGCTCAAACTACTGCACAATTGCACTCATCTCACATGGTAGCAAAGTAATGCTCAAAATTCTCCAAGCCAGGCTTCAGCAAGATGTGAGCCGTGAACTTCCAGATGTTCAAGCTGGTTTTACAAAAGGCAGAGGAACCAGAGATCAAATGACCAACATCCGCTGGATCATGGAAAAAGCAAGAGAGTTCCAGAAAAACATCAACTTCTGCTTTATTGACTATGCCAAAGCCTTTGACTGGGTGAATCACAACAAACTGTGGAAAATTCTTCAAGAGATGGGAATACCAGACCACCTGACCTGCCTCTTGAGAAATCTGCATGCAGGTCAGGAATCAACAGTTAGAACTGGACATGGAATAACAGACTGATTCCAAATAGGAAAAAGAGTATGTCAAGGCTGTATATTGTCACTCTGCTTATTTAACTTACATGCAGAGTACATCATGAGAAACGCTGGGCTGGAAGAAGCACAAGCTGGAATCAAGATTGCCAGGAGAAATATCAATAACCTCAGATATGCATATGATACTACCCTTATGGCAGAAAGTAAAGAGGAACTAAAGAGCCTCTTGATGAAAGTGAAAGAGGAGAGTGAAAAAGTTGGCTTTAAGCTCAACATTCAGAAAACTAAGATCATGGCATCTTGTCCCATCACTTCATGGCAAATAGATAGAGAAACAATGGAAACAGTGGCTGACTTTTTATTTTTTAGGGTTCCAAATCACTGTAGATGATGACTGCAGCAATGAAATTAAAAGATTCTTACTCCTTGGAAGGAAAATTATGACCAACCTAGACAGCATATTAAAAAGCAGAGACATTACTTTGCCAACAAAGGTCTGTCTAATCAAGTTGATGGCTTTTCCAGTGGTCATGTCTGGATGTGAGAGTTGGACTATAAAGAAAGCTGAGCGCTGAAGAATTGATGCTTTTGAACTGTGATGTTGGAGAAGACTCTTGAGAGTCCCTTGAACTGCGAGGAGATCCAACCAGTCCATCCTAAAGGAAATCAGTCCTGAATGTTCATGGGAAGAACTGATGTTGAAGCTGAAACTCCAATCCTTTGGCCACCTGATGTGAAGTGCTTACTCATTTGAAAAGACCCTGATGCTGGGAAAGATTGTGGGCGGGTGGAGAAGAGCATGACAGAGGATGAAATGGTTAGATGGCATCACCGACTCAATGGACATGAGTTTGGGTAGACAACGGGAGTTGGTGATGGACAGGCCTGCTGCAGTCCATGGAGTCGCAAAGAGCTGGACACGACTAGCAACTAAACTGAAGTGAGCTGAAAATAGCCACTAGAGAGGCCGCAAGGAGAAAACCAAGGTTCCCTGGCCAACACTTTTTGCCACCTGAGATCTTCTAACCATTCTAACTGCCATCTGACTGAAAGTACGTGAGGGAGCCAGGACGACTGGCAGAAGAACCACCCACCAAGCCACAAAATCTTGAGAAATAATGAATGGTTGTTCAAAGTTCTGTAAAGCAATTATCCTTCATTAAAAAATCAGATTTTTAAAAAATGGTTGTTGTTTTAAGCCAGTTACAAAAAAGGTTGGAAGAGAAAGAGAGTAGGAGTTCACTAAGTGGAGAGAGAAAAGGCAATTGAGGTTGGGCAGGAATTGCTCCAGCAATTGTGTTTGAGGAAACCAACCATATAAAAGTTCCTGATTCTTGCTGCCCATCTTGGTGCCTTGGGCAATAGGAGCAGGTGTTTACAGAACATACCCTGTATGCCATTGTTCTAAGCATTCTCTTTGCATTAGCTCAATGGATGTTCACAATAAACCTAGATGAGCACATAGATACACAGAAAGCAAATCTCTTATTGAAGGTCACACAGCTAGTAAGTGACTTCAAACCTCTGTCCACTGCCCCCATTCTAGTCCTGGGGACCAGAAGAAAAGGAACCTCTGTCTCTTCCCATGGCCTCCTTTTTAAGTTGGAGCTGAAGTTTGGAAAGCCTGATTGTCACAGGTATGCTGAGATATTGGTCCCTGTGCCCTCATGTCTACTGAAGAAGTCCCAACCAACCCCTGGCCCAGCACCATCAGTATGTTGTAAGAATAAAATTTCTGTGTGTCAGTTGTCACGGTCCTACTGCTAGGCACCCCTAGATCAAGAGATAGGTCAAGGTAAGCTCTGCACTTTAAAGCCACTTCCACTCTCTGATACAATTCCCACTCCTTGAAGTCTAATCCATGTAATCAGTCCTCCTCCTCATCTAACTACCTTCCTCAATTGTAGAATGGTGTAGGAAGCACCCTGGTTTCCTTTTCACCATATATCCATCCCTCATCCTGGGGTCTTTTGAAGTCACATGGCATCTTGGTTCCTTGACTGTCTCATCTTCCGCAACTTTTTCCTCCATTGCACTTGAGCCAGGAACCCATTCTCAGCTAGCTCTTCATCTGAAGTTGTTTAGAACATCCTTCTCTTAGGACAACCTCCATCTTTTCGCCTGGTACCATCAGTGATTTCTATTCCTCCTGTTCTGAGACCTTCAGGCCAGTGACACAAGCCTTTCCAAAATTCTCTTACGTACCTCTTGAGTATCCATTTTGTGCCTTTTTTCTAAATTTAAACTTTTAACTTTCTACTGGGTTATAGCCAGTTAACAATATTGTGATAGTTTCAGGTAAACAGTGAAGGGACTCAGCCATACATATACATGTATCCATTCTCCCCCAAACTTCTCTCCCATCCAGGCTTCCACCTAACATTGAGCAGAGTTCCATGTGCTATACAGTAGGTCCTTGTTAGTGATGTGTACTTGTCCATCCCAAACTCCCTGTCTATCCCTTCCCTCCCCATCCTTCCCTCCAGCAACTATAGATTCCTTGTCTAAGTCTGTGAGTCAGTTTCTGTTTTGTAAGTAAGTTCATTTGCATAATTTTTTTTTTTTAGATTCCACATATAAGGGATGTCATCCGATATTTCTCCTTCTCTGAGTTACTTCACTCAGTATGACAATCTCTAGGTCCATTCATGTTACTGCAAACAGCATTATTTCATTCTTTTTAATGACTGAGCAATATTCTACTGTATGTTTGTACCACATCTTTATCCATTCCTCTGTTGATGGACATTTAAGTTGCTTCCACGTCTTGGCTACTGTCAATAGTGCTGCAATGAACACAGGGGTGCATGTATCCTTTCAGATCATGTTTTTCTCCAAATATATGCTCAGGAGAGGGATTGCAGGGTCATATGGCAGCTTTATTTTTAGTTTTTTAAGAAACCTCCATACTGTCCTCTATAGTTCTGTGCCTTTTGTTTTAAGCATTCTTAAAAGCTAAGATCGTCAACTCCTTGACCCCAACACACCTGTCTGGCCAAACATCTTCCTGGGATTAACCCAACTGCTCACTTTTTGTGTGTCTGTATCTTAACTGTTCAAGCTAACTACAGAAAAATCACACAACCATCATATTAGTATCACCATAAATTAAGAGTCTCCACTCTCAATGGAGTCCTCAATGTTCCTGAAATCTTACCATATTTTCCTGCTCTCCAACTTGCTACAGTGACTATTTCAAATTCACAGTCAAACTTAACTGTAAGCTTCTTCAGGGTAAAGTCCCTGTCTGGCTTTTTCACTACTAAATCTCCAGAGCCTAGGATACACTTAATATACAGGCACTCAATAAGTATCTCTTTAGTGACTGGCATGTAGTAATAGTGGTAAGCATTTTATGTAAGTATTAGTAAAAGTTAGCCACATGCCCATTCTATGTGAGCTGTATATATTAGCTCACTTAATTCTTATGAACTGCCCCCACTTCCCCAACCCCCCACCACCCGAACCTATGAGGTTAATTAGGACTTTTGTCATTTCCATTTTACAGATAAGGAAATTTAGAGAGCTTAGAAAAAATGAAGTCATAAGACTTACAAGTGGTAGAACCTATAGAGAAAATGCTTAGTTGGTCCAGTTGAGTTTTGAACAGTCAGGCAGCTGTGCTTCTGACTGGAGGTCAAGAGACAAGCGAAAATGAAGTTTCATATTTACAGGGGACGGATAACCTGGTGGACCTCAGAACACAGAATATCCAACCTTGTTCAAACCCTGGCTTTGTCAGAGTACTTCCAACAGGCCTCTGATGAAACTGTGGTGATGTGTGTGCAGAAAACACATTTGGGCCGTAAGGTGCATATATTTTCTCCATATGAGCCAAGATATCTATCACACATTTGAATAGATGGGGGTAGATCCATGGTGTATTTACTGATAACTTTAATATTGGGGAAGGTCCCCTGGCATAAGGGGCTTGCCAGGTGGGAGTGGTAAAGAATCTGCCTGCCAGTGCAGGAGATGTATGTTGGATCTCTGGGTTGGGAAGATCCCCTGGAGGAGGGAATAGCAACCCACTGCAGTACACCATCTGATGCGAAGAGCTGACTCATTTGAAAAGACCCTGATGTTGGGATGATTGAAGGCAGGAGAAGGGGACAACAGAGGATGAGATGGTTAGATGGCGTCACCGACTCAATGAACATGAGTTTGGGTAAACTCCGGGAGTTGGTGATGGACAGTGGTTCATGGGGTTGCAAAGAGTCAGACACGACTGAGCAACTGAACTGACTGACAGTACCCTTGCCTGGAAAATCCCATGGACAGAGGAGCCTAGCAGGCTGCAGTCCTTGGGATCACAGAGTCTGACATGACTGAGCGCACATGCATGCCTGCTAAGGTCCCCCCGAGATGAAATTCAGACTTTTTTCTTTCTTTTGCTAAGGTGCATTTTTAAGGGAGATATTCCAGATCATCTCTCAGATAGGATAGGTATCATATCATTGCACTGTTTCCCCCTTAACAGTAGCATCCTCACTGATTCCCTGAAGACAAAGACAGGCAACATTGAGTTCCTGTTTGGGCGGGTCCAGGCATCTCATGGAACTTCCTGAATTCCTGGGATGATAATTACCTTCATTTTACAGAAAATAAGAATAATGACTTACATTTACTAAGTTTATTAAGTGTCAGGCACTGTGCCGAGTGTTTTAGAGCATCATCCCACTCGATTCTCACAGCAGTATTCTAAATTTGGAACTACTCCACGGATGGGTCAGAGAAGGGAGTGTTTTGTCCTAGGACACACAGCAGGTTAGAGCGGGCATTTTAACCAGCTCTTCCTGACTCAAGAGCCTAAGCTCCTCATCGCTCATTTCTGGAAGAACTGAGGGCTTTTCTCCGTGGACGTGGGGAGCGAGGAGGAGATTCGACGGAGAAGGCTGACGTGGATCTCTATCCGGCGCAAACCTAGAGGTCTGGGTTTGGCCAGAGTCCCAGCTGATCTCTGACCCAGGCCTGGCCTGGGGGCGGGGAAGTGGTGCGCGTGCGCACGGCCTGCCGTTTGGCCCCGCCTCCCGGGAGGGCCTCCCACCTCGCTCTCGGCTCTGGGGCTTGCGCACTACGTCCCCAGCCAACGGCTGCTTCCCGGTCGGGGACTTCCGGTGCGCGGGGTGCGGTTCCGGGTCGTGGCGCGGCTCCCGGCAACAGGGCTGCTGCTCGGCCGGCCAGCGGCAGCGAGCGGCGGGGGTATGAGGGCGAGCCCGGAAAGCGGCTGCTGAGCCGGCCGGGAGGAGCGCCAGTCCCCGAGGATTCCGAGTGCGGAGCTGGGTCAGGGGCCGGGGTGCGCGGGGGAGCCGGGCCCTCCCCCCAGGAACGTGTCCCAGGGTCATCCCGGCCCGTAGTGTGGCAGCAGCTTCAGGTAAAGGTTGCCCCAGCCGCTAGCTCCATCGCTCACACCCCCGCCAGCCCACCGAAGGAGCCTGGCTTCCCTCCGCACTCCTCCGCGCTCGGCGCTGCCCGGCGGACAGCTGTCTGGCCCTTGCTCTAGTATCCGTTGAGCATCCGTTTCCTGGCCCTTTTCAGAACTGAAGGCTGTTATGAACCTGACAGCTTGGGCGTGTGATTTGGGGGAGGAGAAGCTAGTGGACTCGGTAGTATTGGGGTTTGGGGAGGGTGCTGTTGACTGACAGTTTCTGGTTCTACTCGGTGTCTTAATCTTCATAACATGGAAATCAGGTTTTTAAAAGCATTGCTTGTGCATTCGCTGTCTAACGCCCCTTTTCTCCATTGCCCCAAAGGAGTAAAACAGCCTTGCAGAACTGTTTTTTAATAGGCAGAGTGCTGCTGGAACTTTGATTCAGCCTTTTGTTTATGGGAGTGGCATAGAGTTTTCTAGATGTGTTTAAGGCCGGAAAAGAAAATATCACTGTAGTTTAGACAGGAGCATTACTTTAACCGGAGACCCAAAAGTTGACTCAGATTGGCGCAATTTTCATTCTGAATGAAGTGATTTTTGAAGCCTGTCACAATACTTGGCACTGTGCAAAAAGCATCATGTTGTTATAAACCAAAAGCAGCAAAGTTCAAAACTTCCCCAGGTGTAAACAGTCAAATGGAGACAGGTGTTTACACACATCAGTTAAAGTCAAGTCAACATTCTTACTCTGTTTTGACAAGCAGAGGGGGTGGATTCCTAATTTAAAGCAGCAGGGAAAAGAGGTTCCATGTTCTGTTCTTCATATTGTGTGAGTTCACACAAGAGGCTCAGTAAATGCTGGAAGGGTTGTTGATGAAGGACTGATACTTGTTTTCATCTTGTTCAGTTTACACACTTGTAGGCTTGTTGAGGCCTGTGAGAGTTGCTGGTGGCTCCTTTCCCATTCAGATTTATGCTCATACCTACTTTCATCTACTGTGATGCTGGATGGTACTCAGATTCCTGATCTGGTTTCTGATCTGGCCCCTGGCTAACTTTCCAGCTAAGCTTCAAAAGGCGCCTTACCCTGATTCTTTACTCTAGATAAGTAGTACCTGAAATGGACTTTCTCCTTTCCTTTGTTGTTAGCACTTTCTTCCTGCCTAGATTTCTCCTTTTCTGTTTCCATCTATTGGTGTTACCCAGGGCCTGCCTGAAATTGGTCTTGCTTCAACCATTTCAGGACAACCTCAGCTAGAAATGGTTTCTTTTCTAGAATCCTTTAAACGCTCATTATTCTATGGGCTTGGCCACAGAGTTTGGGTTTTCATATCGTTTTCCAGAAAAACCTGAACCAACTTTTTGGCCAACCCAGTTGATTCACTTAGCAAACATTTATTGAGTATGGGTATATACCAGGTCATCTGATGCAAACAGCTGACTCATTGCAAGAGTCCCTGATGTTGGGAAAGATTGAGGGCAGAAGGAGAAGAGGTTGTCAGAGAATGAGATGGCTTGGATAGCATCACTGATGCAATGGACATGGACTTGGGCAAACTGTGGGAGATGGTGAGGGACAGAGAGGCCTGGCATGCTGCAGTTCATAGGGTCGCAAAGAATCAGACACGACTGGGTGACTGAACAACAACAACATATACCAGGTACCATGCTAGACAGTGTAGGGACAAACAAGACTCAGTTCTTGCCTGCTCAATTTAGTGAAAAAGATAAGGAAATAATTCTGACAGAGTGGTATGGACACTGGGTTGGAGTTCTTTCAGTGATTCAGTGGTGGTACAGGAGGGGAAGAGGTCATCCACTTTCGAGGCATGTGCAATGGCTGGTAAGGCTTCACAATGTGGGGTAAACTGAGCTTTAGTATTTATTATATTGGATAAATTAAGTTAGGTTTCTCTTGTTAAATTATTTTAACTTCAATTCACAGATTAGGAGGGCTCAGGATAAATTACACATCTGGTATGAGACAGAGCCAGGATCCAAACCCACGTGTGTCTTGTGCCTATATCTTTTATGTGTTTTTTCTTTTCTCACACTGTAGCTCTCTGTATGCAAATACATATTGAAGCAACTATTCAGAGAAAAAATAATGTGTGGTAAAATGAATGGTGTGGTATTTCTTTAAATGTAGAGAAGACCGTAATCTTCCAATGCAAGATGGTAGTATGTGGATCAGCTCAGCTTTGAATATGAGTGGACCAGACATTCTGTAGAGAACAGCCATGGACTCTTGACTTCAATTCTTGGTCCCTCCTCTCAATAGTTACATGACCTTTGGCAAGTTTCTTAATTCCTAGCATTATTTCTTTTAAGTATAGTTTGGGATAGAGACTAATACAGACTTCATGGAGTAGTGTGAGCTGATGTTGATAAAGTGCCTGGTATGTGGCAAGGTTCCCTGAGATGGTAGCTGTTAAGGTGTAAAGGTGCAGTGCCTGTGGCATGCTTCTAGAGTAGTGAGTAGACCAGCCTGAATAAAGCAAGCCATCGCTTCTTTGAGTGGGGATTTGTGTGTGTGTGTGTGTTAGTCACTCAGTTGTGTATGACCCTTTGTGACCCCATGGACTATAGTCCACCAGGCTTCTCTGTCCATGGAATTCTCCAGGCATTGCATTCCCTTCTCCAGGGTATCTTTCTGACCCAGGGATCAAACCTGGGTCTCCTTTATAGGCAGGTGAATTCTTTACTGTCTGAGCCACCAGGGAATACTGGGCAGTAAAGTTGGAGGGCCAGTATAGCGTTAGAGTCAGGGATTGTATGTTAGGCAAGAGAGATCAATTCCAGTTTCTGCTCATAACCTTTCTTGTTAATAAATACCTTGAAGATCTATGATTCATTCAGCAGTGCCAGGGAAAATGTTAGACCCAGAGACACAAAAAGGAATATAACCAGGTTCCCACCTTAAGAGTGTTTCCATTCCCATGGGGGTGATGTGTGTGTGTGTGTGTGTGTGTGTGTGTGTGTGTAAACTGTAGTAAAGCATTGTAGGCACTAAGATAGTAGTCCCCACAAGCTACTGTGGAGCACAAAGGAGGAAACCCTGGTAATGGTAGCTCGGGAGCACTTACTGTGTACCAGCATTATGTTAAAGGCATTATCTCATTTATTCCTCTACAGGATGGTGTTATAAGTATTCTGATGTTACAGATGAGGAAACTAGATCACAGAGTGGTTAAATGAATTCCTTTAGTTTATGGAGTTGATGGAGCTGAGAGTAGAGGGGATTATCTGCTAGACTTTGGTTAACTCTCCTCTTTAGTACTATGCCACATTCTTTCTTTGTGATGTGGATGGCTTCAAAGAGGAGCCAGCCCTTGAGCCCTAGCTTCAGTCTCCGTGCTAGGCAATAGGAATAATGGGGAATGAGTATGGCTTCTGCAACTCAAGGAGCTCATCACCTTATCTGTCATATTTGGTGTATATATTTAAGTGGGGTGTCTGTTTTGCTTGTTGACTCATAACTGAAGACTTTAGAAACTGTTGCAGTTCAGTAGACTATATGTGCTTCAGCTGAGAAAATTTTTGCTGTAAATCTGTTACTCTGATTGTTGTTGGTCACTCAGTCATATCCGACTCTTTGCAACCCCATGAATGGCAGCATACCAGGCTTCCCTGTCCTTTACTGTCTGCTGGAGTTTGCTCAGACTCATGTCCATTAAGTCAGTGATGCCATCCAACCATGTCATCCTCTGGCACCCCCTTCTCCTGCCCTCAATCTTTGCCAGCATCAAGGTCTTTTCCAATGAATCAGCTCTTCACATCTGGTCGCCAAAGTATTGGAACTTCAGCATCAGTCCTTCCAATAAACATTCCGAGTTGATTTCCTTTAGGATTGACTGGTTTGATCTCCTTGCAGTTCGAGGAACTCACAGGAATCTTCTCCAGCACCATAGTTTGAAAGCATCAATTCTTTGGCACTTAGCTTTGTTTATGGTCCCCTCTCACGTCGCGCTTGACTACTGGAAAAATCATAGCTTTGACTACATGAACCCTTGTCAGCAAAATGACGTCTCTACTTTTTAATATGCTATCTAGGTTTGTCATAGCTTTTCTTCCAAGGAGCAAGTGTCTTTTAATTTCATGGTTGCAGCCACTGTCTGCAGTGATTTTGGAGCCCCAAAAAATAAAGTCTGTCACAGTTCCCATTTTTTCTCCATCTATTTGCCATGAAGTGATGGGACCAGATGCCATGATCTTTGTTTTCTGAATGTTGAATTTTAACTTGACCTTGTGTTTCTGTGAGTTTGAAGTTTTCCAGTTTTGACCCCAAAGATAGCACATTTCAGCTTGTGTTAAATTTAAAATAACTGAGTGCTTTTAGTCATTGTTAGATGCTTTTGTGTACCTTATTTTCTTCAATCTTCATGATTCTGTGGATTTGTTAATTTAGTTCTCTTTTTTCCAAATTTTTATTTATTGTTTATTTTTGGCTGAGCTGGTTGGTTGTTGCTGCACGGACTTTCCCCAGTTGCCGTGAGCGGGTCTGCTCTCTACTTGTGATGCTCAGACTTCTCATTGTGGTGGCTTCTCCTGTTGCAGAACAGGGCTCCAGAGTCCTTAGACTCAGTAGTTGTGGCACATGGGCCTAGTAACCCTGCGGTATGTGGAATCGCCCCGACCAGGGATCAAACTAGTGTTTCCTGCATTGATGGGTGGATTCTCAACTACTGGTCCACCAGGGAAGGCCTAGTTCTCTTTCGAACTCTACCTCAGGACTCTTCAAATCAGATGCCCATGATGTCATATAAAGAGCAGGGCAGACCTTGTGAACTGGAGGGCGCATGACCAGTCTAAGAGCAGCAGTCACTACTCAGCTCCGGTTGCTTGTCACTGTGTGAGGAAGTGGGCCCAGTGTCCCTAGAATCTTCCGCATGTTTTCAAGAGGGAGGCTGGAAGTCTGGATTTTAATGTCTTTAGTTTAAAAAAAAGTGCCATTAAAAAAATACCATGTAGATCAAAACACATTTGTGGGCTGTGTACAATTTTAGGCTGCCTGATTGTGAATCCCGACCTACCTGCTCACTGACATTTTGGCACCCACTGTTCAAAGCAGGAGGTCCAACACAACTGTGATCATTGATCAGAAATCTACTGGTGAATTGCTGGAGTGAGGAGCTGTTGTGTTGGAGTCATACTGATATTTGGGAAGGGGGCTGGGTGAAAGCTTTTATTGTATAATCAGGCTGAATCAGGGGTGGGGTTTGGATGAGGTGATGACCTTGTAGTACTTTGGTGCCCTTAGCACTTTAAATGCTACCAGGTCTCCTATCTCTTTTGGCCCTCTCTATAGTATATGAAATGAACAAGGCAGGGTGGTTATCATAATCTCTGGAGATGAAGAAATTGGTGCCCAGTGATTTACAGTTTAGTAGGAAGTACACTTGACTGAGAGGGACTTGAATTCTGAACGCTGGTATGCCAGTTACAGCTTTTTGATTTTGGTCAAGTCAGAAGTCCTTGTATCTTTTTTCTCATCTGGATAATAGTGACGGAGCTCAATTCAAGCCTTGGTGAGGTCTTTTCAGGATGCCAAGCTTTCTGATTCTAATTGACATGCTCTAAAGCTGCACAGCTGATTACTAGCAGACCCCAGTGGAGAACAGTTCAAATCTACAATGCTGCTTCTCTCTTGATGGCAGGTGGGGAGCCACTGTTCAGCTTTTCAAACCTCTGTTCTTTGTTCGTTACTTCTGGGAAAGGACCTTGACAGGCCAGGTGCTCCCCAAATGCATAGAGTGCTTTGTTGACTCTATATACACAAAATTGGAAGGAGGCAGAGAGACACCCAGCCTAGTGAGAGAGATATGGTCAGGGAGCTCCCAGCTCAAGAATTTAATTCATTCTTAGTTTAATACCCAGCTTCCACAAAGTGAAATTTGAAGAAATATTTGTCTTCTAGATACTTGTTTTCGTTCATACTCTATCATACAAGGAAATAACATAGAATATAAAAATGAAGAAAAAAAATTCTGAGCAGTCATTCAAAATTTATTAACTCTAGTTGGCAGCAGGCTAGGTATATTGAGGAAATAGATTTAATATAGGAAGCACAAAATTTGGACCCAAAGAGGAAAATAGTTTTAAGTAATTGAAAGTGAGAAAAATGGGAGCAGCCACTTCAACAACAAAACTTCAGTTCTGGAAATAGCAAGAAGGTGTTAGAATAACTAGTGGAATTAAATTATGGTAATCGCTTCTGAAATAAATTGAATATTATGTTACACTTGCCTCTAAATATATGCAGTGTTAGAGTCATATCCTATACTTGAGTATACTTTTATGAATATGCTTTTATTATTGATGCTGTCAAAATGGACCAAATGTGTAAAACTTCAGAAAAATCACATTTTTAGTTCCCTTTGGACTCATTTTAAGGTACTGTATTAGAAATAAGTAGAGAAATTGGCAGAAAATGGTTTGAAGGAATGGTTTTCTTTTTTTAAAAAAAAATAACTTTTTAATCTGTGCTTTAGTTGTTGACATACTGGAGGCTAACAAAGAGGAACTGAGATGCAGCCTTGAAACTTGAAGCAGAGTGAGCTGGGGCTTTGTAGTCACACCCACCTGGATATGAATATTGGCTCTTTCGGTTATTAGCTGTCTGACCCAGACAGTACTGCCACTGTCATGTAGTACTTGGGAGGTTGCATTTGAGGCGTAACTACCTTGAATCATGATGCTTTTGGAGGGATGTAGGTACCAACATTCAGGGGCACAAGCCATTCAAGTTAGTACAGTGTAACAAGAAATGATTTTATGGAGTGGTTGTAAAGGAATGAGACTTATTTTCTTGTCTGGATCATGAAATTAGTCTTGTTAATTTCTAGTTGTGCTTTGTGAGTTAGCACCTATGAACCCAGCACTGTTGAGAGAAGTCTCAGTATGCTATTTTTAGACTATTAAGTGAATTGATCTGTTAAATCACAAAAAACACCTCCAGTTGTTTATATTACCTTTTAGTGTGCCCATGACTGCCTTTTGAAGTTGTTAGAGCTAGGAGTATATTATGTATTCCCTGCCCCCATTTTACAAATGCTGAAACTGAAGCTTAGAGAAGTAAAGTGATTCAAGGTAGAGAGCTGCTGATCATGGCAAAGCTGTGCTTTGAACTTTTGTGTTTTTTTTTTTACTCTAAATACCACAGTGCTTTTGTTGTTCTTTCATGCTGCTCTAGATTTGAACATTGGAACTGGCCCTTGTTTTGGGAGGATCATCAACTCATTTTAAACTTACTTCCTGTAGAAAATTGTTGTTGATTATATTGTGGGAGTGTTTGGTTACAAGTATACTCTTAGGATTTAAAATTTAAAGATTTAACAAAACTCTGATAATACTCATTGCTGGCTGAGGTTGGTAGTGAGATGATCACTCATATTACCAGTGGGAATAAAAATTGGTAAAACTTTTCTGGAAAATGCTCTGGCAGTATTATCACGAGCCTTTAAAGTCATGAATGCCTTTTGAATTTGTATTCCCATTTCTAAGAATCTTTGTTAAAGAAATAATCAGAAATGTAGAAAAGTATTCATGTTCAAAGATGTTCACTGTGGAAGTATTTATAATAGCAAAAATTAGAAACAACTATAGTATTCAAAAAAGAGGTAAGAGAAATTTTGGAAAAAGCATGGGTTGGAAATATTGTACAAGCATTTTAGATGTTTTAGAAGAATTTTAGTGACATATTAATATGCTCATATAATATGAAGTGAAAAAAGATATAAAATTATATAAAGTATGATCTCAATATCAAACATATGTAGAGAAAAAACAGGTGGTGAGATTATAGGTCTTTATGCTTTTCTCAGTTTTCCAAAATATTCTCTGATAAGCATAAATTATTTTTCAATAAAAAATTCTTTTAGTTTAACTTGCAATTGAGAAATACAAGTACTCTTGCACATCATTTTGATCAAAAAAGTTTTCCCTAATGCAGGTGATCTGAAGTTATAAATGGATTGTATTTTCAAGAAGTTAGTTTTAACCTCAGTGTTTAATGATTAAAATATGGTTTCTTTCTTTCTTTTTTTTTTTTTTTTGGTGCGCTGCACCGCTTCATGTAAGATCTTAGTTCCCTGACTGGGATGGAATCCTTGCCCCCTGCAGTGGAAGCACAGAATCTTAGCCACTGGACTGCCAGGGAAATCCCTGGTTTTCTGTATTTTGACATAAAGGATGTTGAGGTTCCCAGGCTACCCTCCTCTTCTCCCCTTAACTATCTTGAAAGAAGAGTCCTATTTGTGTCGGTAGTACGTACCCATGACCCACTGCTACCTCACCTTAGTGGCCAGTGGGACTGTGAGTAGCCAAGTGGCAGCTCTGTCTTTCCTAGAGGGTCCATGCTTGTCTCCATAAGGTTGGTTGTTGGCATATAGAACTGTTATGTGAGGTGAATAATCGTATCTTGGGAAGTGTGTTTTTGGTATGGAAAATTATAAGTGTGAATTTCTCTTTCATTTTTAAAACTTTTGTAAGAAAAAATTAAAGATCAAAGTTTGTTTGAGTTTTAATTTTTCTGATAACAGTATTCAAGATGTGTGCATGTTAAAATGTCTTGAAGAATTATGCCTTTTACTCTTTTCTGATTATATACTTCATAATTGAAATGGTGATAGTTTCAGCAAGTACAGTTAAGCATGGTGTCTAGTTGTTTTTTTTTAATATTCATGGTAATTCTCCTAAATACAATATACAAAAGCATGCAGAAAATTTAACAAGATATTTGAGCATATTTAAATTGGGAAAATACCAGGCAAGATGTTTCTTTTTGTAAACTGCTTCTGTCCAAAGTGTTCTGTATATTATCAGAATGAAAAATGACAGCACTTTGTCATCTGTTCAAATTGATATTGCACTCTTTGCAATGACAGCTGAAAAGGCCCACAGGTGCCATATAAAGAGGTGACCATGTTGTCATATTTCATTTCGGCATCCCTCTGCAAAGCCATAATTACCTAATTAGGTTGTTAATTAGGAGATTAGCATTTCACTATATTGATAGAATGCTCTTTACCGGCGTGGGGCTAGATACAGATTTGTCTACCCTAATTTATAATCTCTGCCTTTTTTGTACTTATTTATTTGCTTAAGATCCTGATGTGGGACAATTCAGGTTACCTGAGAAACAGTTTGTTTACAAGCTAATGAAGCTTTGATTGCTGGATTAAAGTTGCTGAGTTAAAATATGAACAGAATTAAAAGGGTGGTCATATCCCCAAAATGATAATAAAAATTCTGAGTTAGTGTAACTTGTGTTCTCATTAGCATAGGGAACAAATACATAAGAACTGAAGTTGTTGGTAAGAAGTCCAAAATATAAAAAGTGTGGAATGTGATAGAGATTTATATATTCTAAACTAGGCAAAGGAAAGGAGTTATCTTTAATGACAAATCTCTGTCGTTTATACTTGAGATATAAAACATGTTAAGTATTTTTAGTGTACTTCAGAAGCTGACGCTTAGTTGATATAGTAGTGTTAGTCGCGCAGTCGTGTCCGACTCTTTGTAACCTGTGGACTGCAGCCAGCTAGGCTCCTCTGTCCATGGAATTCTCCAGGCAAGAATAATGGAGTGGGTGGCCATTTCCATCTCCAAGTTGATGACTTCAGAACAAACATAGTCAATCTTCAGACTGCCTTAGATAGTCACCATGCAGGTTTATTTCATTTGTACCTTCTGATCATTAGTCTGTGCTTGGAACATTCTCTTCCCATAGTCTGTGCAGTCCTGAGTGCTTATGGAATTCGAAGTATTTCACAGTAACCTTCACTTGGTCAGCTATTTGGAGTAAGCTGTGTTTCTGTTAAGTGTGTGGACATTCTTTTTGCATGGAGGGTAGAAGAGGGCTGACTAAGAAAATATCCACTTGTTTTTACTCCAGTGCATGATATGACTGTAATGTTTGTAATTTGCATTACATATACCTTTATCACTCTTTCCACTTAAGGAGATTTAAGCCCTAGGACTGAAAACTGTTAGGAGCAGCGTTTCCACTGAGGAGGTGGTAGTTTTCCTCCTTTTGATTGTGTTTGGTATTAGCTGTTTAAGTTGTAGAAAGTGCGTGTGTGCTTAAGCCCTTTTCCCCCATAGTGATTATGAAAAATTGCATTTGATTGTATCTATAATTTTCTTTAAAATAAAAATTGAAAAATATTTTTATATGAAGAAAATATATGTGAAATCTTCCATTTAGTTAGTTAAGCTTTTTGCTTAACTGCAGTCATTCATTTATTCAGTCAGCATTTGCCGAATATGTATTAGGCACTAGTCATAAGTCTGGGAATTGAGCAATGAAGACTGTAGGCATAGACCCAGTGCTCAGTGGGAATTGTAGTCCAGCAATGGAAGCCCAGCATAGTTTGAGAAGTACAACTTGTATTAGAGTAATGAGGGGAAGGTGAGTAGGGAGTTGTACAACTCTGGCCTTAGTAAGGTCAGACCTTCCTGGGACAGGCAGGTGCTGTCGAAATTGAGGTCTGAAGGGTGAAGGAGAAAGTGATATTTAAGGCAGGTGAAAGGAGAGTAAAAACTGTCCAAAAGCTGGAAGAATGCTGAAAGTTGAGTATGGCTAGAGTAGAAAGAACAAAGGTGATAAATGGAAGATGGGGCAGCAGAGGCAGCAAGTTCAATTATATTAAAGAGTCTGGAAAGTTATTGAAAGTTTGGAAAGCTTCCCAGGTGGCTCAGTGGTAAAGAGCTTGCCTGCCGATGCGGGAGATGTGGGTTCCATCCCTGAGTCAGGAAGATCCCCTGGAGAAGGAAGTGGTACCCACTCCAGTATTATGGCCTGGGAAATCCCATGGACAGAAGGCGCCTGGCGGGCTACAGTCCTTGGAGTTGCAAGGAGGCGGGCATGGCTGAAGTGACTTAGCACGCAAGCATCGAGTAGAAAAGAGGTCCATGAGTCTTATTATCCAATATGACCCCCAAATATACAGTACTAGCAATTAGTTATCTTTTTTGGTGAATTGGAGAGCATACTAATATTTGAGTGTTGCAGTTGGACCTTTCATTGTGACAGCAGCTTTGTGAGATATGAGATATGTCTTACTGAGGTCCAGAGGTATGGTGACTTGCCCAGTTTTCTCAGCTCCTGTGTGGTAGGATTGGGAGCACACACATCCTTTCCAAGCCTTTGTGTCTTCTGTCAGGCTAGGTTGTCATCCTTGTTTTGTCCCCTTCCCTTTGTTCATTTCAAAAGGAAGAAAATCCCCGCCGCCTGCCCACACCCCAAGGACCGGTAACTCACTCAGTAGGTTGCTAACCAAGGCATCCTGTTAACCTTGTGGCTTCCAGGCCCAACTCTGGGGTGATTAAAGCAACGTCTGGTGCTTTAGGAAAAGCTGCTCGGTGCAGGTGCGTGTTTGCTTCAGCAAAGTTGCAAGTGCTCCAGGCTTTAATCTCCCTCAATTAGAACTGTGGATTGGCTACCTCCTCACAAGGTCACAGATGTATATGAAAGTTCTCCTCCTTTCCCCAGGGGAAAAGTCTTGGTATCTCTGACTTTCGGGGGAGGAATTTGATATCTCTTTGATGTAGTCAAATTGTATTGCAAATGTTTTAATTTTTTATGGTTACTGTTGCCAGTACTGTTCAATTTACTGATTTGTTGGTGTGTTCGTGGTGGAATCACCGGAACTAGAAGAAATTCTGGAGAGCAGCATGGATTCTATAGCCTTTCTGTGTTTCTATCCCAACCCCTTTAAAATTGAGATGTAACTCATGTATCATAAAATTTACTCTTTTTATCACCCCTAAAGAAACCCCATACCCATTAGCAGTCACTCCTAGTTTCTCCCTCCACCAACCCCTGGCAACCATTAATCTACTTTGTGTCTCTATGGATTTGCCTATTCTGAACCTTTTACATAAATGGAATCACACAATATGTGGCCTTTTGTGTCTGGCTTCTTTTATCTAGCATAATTTCATCATTCATCCATATTGTAGTGTATATCAGTACTTCATTTCTTTTTATTGCTGAGTAGTAGTCCATTGTATGAAACTACCACATTTTGCCTATCCATTCATCAGTTGATGGAGATTTGGGTTATTTCCAGTTTTGGGCTACTATGAATAGTATTGCTGTGAACATTCCTGTACAAGTTTTTGTCTGAGTGTATGTTTTCATTTTTGTTGGTATATTACCTTGGAGTGAATTGCTTGGTCATATGGTAACTCTGAGGAACTGCCAAATTGTTTTCAAAGGTGGCTGCACCATTTTATACACCATATTCCCACCAGCAGTGTATAAAATCTGCTGCCTTTCTGCTTCTGCTTTCTTCAGGCTATTTGTTGCTCTGGTCTGGGCTGAAAGCAACCCTAGCTTCCATGAGCCCTTGTGTCTTGTTAAATGGGAAAATTTCCAGTTTTATGACAACCACTTTCATTCTACAAGCATATGTTTACAAGGCCTTATGTTGGGCATTAGTGACAGGAAGTCAAATAAGGACTTATAGCCCTTTCTTCGCAAGGACTGCACAATCCTTATTGTAACTTAATAGGAAATTCAGGGAGAGGGAAAAACCAGTGAAGGAAGTACAGTTGACCCTTAAACGATGTGGGTTGGAACAACATTGGTCCACTTATTTCTTCCAGTAAATACAGTATGACTAGGTCTGCAGTTGGTTGTATTTGTGGATGTGGAACCATGGATACGAAGGGGGGAGGGCCAACTCTGGGACTTGAACATCCACAGGTTTTAGTATCTGCAGCGGTCCTGTAAACAATCCCCCAAGAATACGGAGGGGCGGCTGTAACTGCTTAGACGTTTGTGAGTTTCTGCAGTATTGATCCTAACTTTAGAATCTATGCAAAGGTTGAGTTGATTTTCCGAGATTCTGGGGTTTCCTTTTCTTGGCTCATCCTTTAAAGACAGTTAGTCATCCTTCTGTATTTGTGGGTTATTCCCTTGTCCCTGGTTCCCAGGTATTCCCGAGGATACCAAAAATAACAGATGTTCACGTCCCTGACATGAAATGGCATAGTGAAATTTTCTTGCATATCCTGGATTCTGATTCTGTGGATTCAACCAGCCAACCACATTAAACTTACAGTTGGTTGAATCTGCGGATGCCGAAGCAGCATATATGGAGAGAGGACTGTCTTGCTGCTGTTGGGTTTTATCCTAGGTTACTGCTTCATCTGCCATCTATATGTTGAAAAAAAATGTTAGTCACTCAGTTGTGTCCAACTCTTTGAGACCCCATGGACTGTAGCCTGCCAGGCTCCTCTGTTCATGGGATTCTCCAGGCAAGTATGCTGAAGTGGGTAGCCCTTCCCTCAAGGAGATCTTCCCGACCCAGGGATCAAACCCTGGTCTCCTGCATTACAGGCAGATTCTTTACTTTCTGGGCCACCAGGGAAGCATGTCTGACATATTTGCTCAGATCTTTCTCCTAGGCTTCAGATTTGTCTATCCTTTGTATGTCACTTATATGTTGTCCCAGATTTGCTCAGACTTTTCTCCTGGGCTCTCAGGTTTGCATCCTGATGGATCTCTGTTTGGGTAATCCCTAGACATCTCAAGCTAATTGTGTCTGAAACTTAGTTACTCATTTCCCCTCTCCCTGTTAAGCTCTGCCTACTATTGAATTCATAGTTTAATTTGTTGGTGCTATCATGCAAGCCACAAACTTTCCCCTCCTCCTTAACCCTGCATATCCTCTCAGTCACCAAGTTCTACCAATTTTATCTCCTAAATATATATATTTTAACTACTTCTCAAATTCATAGGCCCGTTTTTCACTGTCTTACTTTGGATTTCTTCATCTCTTCCCTGAGCTTTAGTCACAGCTTCATAAATAATCTTGTGTCTTGTCCATCAGATTAATCATCTATGCAACTGCCAGAACAGTCTTTCTGAAATGTTAATCTAATCAGCAACTTTGAACCCCATGTAGTTCTCATTGCTAACTACAAGTTCTTCTGTTTGTTATTTTAGTGCCTTGTCTCTTTGACCTTTCTTCCAGCCGTTCAGCTTCTCATCTTTGAGGGTTCAGTTTAGACCAGGGAATAATAGTAATGATAACAATAGTAAACATTTGTATAGTGCTTCCCATGGCCCAGGTGCTGCTGTACACACATTACATACATGAATTCTTTTAGTCCTCAACAATCCTATGAGATAGGCACCAAAATTGTTGCCGTTTGTAGATGAGGAAGTAGAGGCACAGACACTGTTAATTTCCCTAAGTCCCACAGTGGCCGAGTCCACATTTGAACCCAGGCAGTCTAGTTGATGCTGTTAGTCTCTTATATGTACCTTTTCTCAACTTTCCGCATTCCCTCCATTGCCCCGACTCCAAAGATTACTTATCCTCTCCCTGCTTCTGCCATGGCCTATGCATTGTTGTTCAGTGACTAAGTGGTGTTGAGTCTTTGAGACCCCATAGACTGCAGCACACCAGGCTTCCAGAGTTTGCTCAAACTCATGTCCACTGAGTGGATGATGCTGTGCATGGCCTGATGTTCATCTGCAGTTCATAGGGCGGATCCAGAACATATTTTATTTTAAACAGTTTTGATCAAGAAGGCAGCATGATAGACTATTTTAATTGCCAGCTCCCTCTCAGGCCTATTCTTCAGGTGACTATGTTGGAAGTCATCACTTCTGTTATCTTGATCTTCGTCATTTCTGTGAAGCCTATTTTGAGTATCCAGTTTCATTTAGATATCGTTCCTTTGTGTTTCCCTGATACTTTGTTATATGGAATCCTCTAGCGTTACTCTCATCCTTTATTGTGACCATTTACATACTTTTCTCCCTTGCTTGACTGTAAGCCTCTTGGGGATAGGGACTATGTCTTATTACTTTATGCTCCTAATTTCCCAGCATTTAGTAGGTATTCACTCCTGCTGAATTTCTTGAGTGAACAGGTAGGTTTGACCCAAATATAGATGAGTGAGAGAAGAGGATTAGGAGTGCAATGAAATGGACTTAAACTGGAAATGCAGGGTAGCATACAATAGCTATTCAGAGCAAGGATTGTGAGGCCAGGCGACCTAGGTTTTATCTTGACTCTCCTCTCACTAGTTATGGGACCTTGGGCAAGTCTGTGTCTCAGTTTACTGATGTTTAAAACAAATAGTAATGGAATCCACCTCTAATAGTTTTATCAGTGATATATGTGCTTGCTAACTAGAGTCCAGAGAATTACTTTACTTAAATTGTGTTTTGTGAAACACTCACACTTTAACTGTGTAATAGTATAGGCAGAATGAAGCCAGTCCTGCTGCTCTGTCCTCATGTTTGATCCATCTGAGGATGGTGAGTTTTTTGTTTTGTTTTGTTTTTAAAAAGGTAATCTAGAAGGATATAAAAAATACCTGGCCAAATTAGTACAGTTTTATTAATCGCAGTAATTGTTGTTGTTCAGTCTCTTTGCAACTCCAGCGACTGCAGTACTTTGCGACCACATGGACTGCAGCATATCACACCTCCCTGTCCTTCACCAGCTCCCAGAACTTACTCAAACTCATGTTCATTGAGTCGGTGATGCCATCCCACCATCTCATCCTCTGTCGTTTCCTTCTCCTCCTGCCTTCATTTTTTCCTAGAATCAGGGTCTTTTCTAATGAGTCAGCTCTTTGCATTAGGTGGCCGAACTGTTGGAGCTTCAGCTTCAGCATCAGTCCTTCCAATAAATGTTCAGGGTTGATTTCCTTTAGGATTGACTGGTTTGATCTCCTACAGTAATAACAGTTGCTATTTATTGAAGTTGACCATCCAGATGAAAGTACAAAGCACCCTTCAAAGTCACAGAAAAATAGTTTGGGGATTATCTGCTAGTTTATTTTATGCAGTCCCTCATTTATTAGGAGTTGAGTAAATGAATTTAATAGTTGACAGCTTATTTTCCCTCCAGACAAATGTACCTGAAACAGGAAAAGTCAATAACTTTGCATTTTGGATTTGAATAAAGTACTTGTAAGTATCCCTATGAGGTGGATAAATGAACATAGATTATGGACATTTCACTGGTTAGGGAAGAGAGGCAGAGATGCCTAACTTACTTGAAGTCAGTCCGTAACTAGTCCTTGGGCAGGCGTAACCTGGAATTCCAGATGTGTTTACTAATGTGAACTCTTGTAGTTCTAGGAACCAGTTTCCATACAGTACAAAACAAAGACATACAAAACTTTTCCCTTGAACTTTAGGTAAACTCCAGTTACACCCTCCTCGTTTTTAACTGGAATAGAATTTGAGAGCTGAAAAGGCCATTTTTACAGTTCAGCCTCCCCGCTGAACAGATGCAAAAAATAGACTAATGTGTAAAACTGGCTTAAAGAGTTTTAAAGAAATAACTTGTCCAAGGCCATGTAATTAGGTCCCTGGTTATTAGGAATTGGAATTCAGGTTTCCTGAATAATGCTTACAATAAACTATGTTGCTTCCCTCCACTGATGATGTGGTTAACCTGAGAGCCAGGTAAGTGGAAACATAACGATTGAATTCTACTTGGTTAAGCAAACTGCAAATATTGAGGAGACAATAAAAGGAAAATAAATCCTAGACTGTAGCAGGAGACCTATCTACTGAACCAGCACCATGGATAAGGGGCCTTTTTTGTTTGTTTTTAAATCATGGCGCAACCCTTTGGGAACAAGAAGGATTTGTTTATTCCACACTGAACCCTTACTTTCTACTAGAAACTGGCAGCGCAGTGCTTACAAGACAGTCAGTGTGTGTTGGGAGCTGAGAGTTTAGAAGAGAAAACCAGCATGTAGACAGGTCATGATGATTCTTTTTTAATTTATTGACCGTGTTGCCGCACTCGGGCTTTCTCTAGTTGTAAGCAGAGGCTACTCTTCACTGCAGTGTGCAGGGCTTTTCATTGTGGTGGCTTCTCTTGTTGCAGAGCACAGGCTCCAGGCATGAGGGCTTCAGTAGCTGCAGCACAGGCGCAGCGGCTGTGGCGCATGGGCTTAGTTGCTCCACAGCATGTGGGATCTCCTTGGGCTGGGGATCGAACCAGTGTCCCTTGCATTGCAAGGTGGATTCTTAACCACTGGACCACAAGGGAAGCCCCAACAGATTATGATTTTTTTAAAAAAATGTGATTCGTTCATTTTTTCACTCATTCATTCATCATTCCTTAACATAGCTAGATCACAGTCCTCTGGTGATTCTCCATTTTAATTGGATTAAGAGCAGAGTTCCTAGAATTGCCTGCAAGACTCTAGTCAGTTTGCCCCTCTCTTAACTTTATCTTCTCCTACTTGCTCCCTTGCTGGACTCGTTGATATTTCTTAAACAACGCCAGACATACTCACACTGCTTGGCAGCATGCTTCCCTCAGAAACCCACATGGCTTGTTCTCTTATCTCCTTCACGGGTTAACTCAAATGTCACCTCCTCTGTGAAGCATTCCTTGACTACTTTATTTACGGTTGCAACTGTGGCTCCATTCACCTAGCAAGCCCTGGCTCTCTTCTCTGCGCATCTTTTCTCTATAGCATTTCTCACTTATTGTATAATTTGTTACCTTCATTAGAATGTGAACTCCATGAGGGCAGGATTTTGTCTGCTTTGGTTTCTGCTGTACTCACTGCATCTAGAGTGTGCCTGATGCTCAGGAGGCACTCAGGAGGCAAACAGCACCTCCAGCTAACAGGCAGTGTCCTGGGTTAATTCTTTGGTAGAAGTGGTGACGAAGTGTAGTGTGGTCGGAGCACATGGGCGCAGCTAACCTGGCCTGTGGGATTCTTCGGGAGGTTTCCCTGGAGAACTGACCACTGAGCTGGATTTAGAAGAGTGAGCAGGAGGAGGGCAGGTGAAGAAGTACAGGCAGTCTTCAGATCCAGTTATATGTTTGGAAGAATGCAGCTTATCTTTCTTGGAGTAATTTGAGCTTTGGTCCTCCTTGGGGTAGGATAAAATTTCAGAAACCAGAAACTAGGAGTTGTACTTCATTCTGTACCTTCAAAGGTTTGTGCATAGATTTTAGTAGCAAAGTTGTATATATATATGTATTAGTCTTGGTATTACTGAAACCATTCTGAGGGGGTTGGGGATTACTACAGATTTAGTGGCTTCAAACAACATGTCACTGTAAACCTTCTCAACCTCAGCATTATTAATATTGACATTTTGGGAGGTATAATACTTTGTTGATGGTACTGTCCTGGACATTGTGTGATGTTTAGCAGCATACTTGGCATCTACCTACTGGATGCTGATGGCACCCACCCCCAGTGTGACAACCAGAAATGTCCCTAGATCTTTGCTCTGAGGAGCAAAATTACCTTCCAGTTGAGAACCACCACGTTAGAACTGCTGCATTACTGTTGGTGAGAGTCCAGAGATTTCTGTCTTCAGTAACTACAAGTGACTGAGGGAGAGAGATTTATACCTTAATAGAGGAACCACATTTCTGAATCTTAGAATTGAATCAGAGACTTCCTTAAACATGATATTCACATAACTGACTGTATTGAAGGTAGAAATAAAGTGTTTTCAAAACAGTTTAGACCCTGGAGATTGGAGAAGGGTTCATAGAAGATGAAATATTTGAGTTGGACTTAGAAGAAAGTTTGTATTGGAAGATAAGGGCACATCTCACACAAAGGAAGTATTGTTCCGAAGGTGGGACTGTGTTCAGAATAGTCCTGGGAATTGCATGCTGGGAAGAAAGGGCAGATGAATGAAACTGGGTTGTAAAGAGCCTTAAGTGTTATATGTGAAGGTAAAGGGATCTAGGATGTTTTCCTGCCTTATTAATATTTTCCAGAATTAATATTTTCATTTCTATTGTTGCATATCAAATTACCTCAAACTTAGCAGCTTAAAACAACACAAATTTATTGTCTCTCAGTGTGTCAGGAGTCATGGCTTCAGCTGGGTTTCCTCATTTTTCCTTTTTCTCTTTTTTTTTGGCCATACCAGGCAGTTGTGGGATTTCAGTTTCCTGACGAGGGATTGAACCTGGGTCCCCAGCAGTAGAATCATGGAGTCCTAACCTGTGGACCACTAGGGAGTTCCCTCAGCTGAGATTTCTGCTGAGAGTCTCAAAGGGATGAAATTAAGGTGTCAGTGAATTCCAGTGTAAGGTCCCCATTTCCTTGTTACCCTTGGCTGGGGCCACTCTCAGCTCCTAGAGGTTGCTCTCAGATTCTTGCCTTGCATATTTCCATAACTTGGATGTTTGCTTTTTCAGTGCTGGTGGGGAAATCTCCAAATTCAAATCTCTCTCCTCAGTTGCTTAGTGTGAAGTCTTAGCTAACAGAAAATAGTCAAGGGAATGACTCTTCCATCATCTGTGTGGTATTTGTTGGCTAGAAGCAAGTCAGGTTCTACCCAGACTCAAGGGGAGGGAATAACACAAAGGCCTGGATATCAAGAGAAGAATTTCTGGAGCCATCTTAAAATTTTGATTGCCGTATGCACGTTCAGCTCCCTGAAAGCAGTGGTCAAGTCTTTTCAGATTTTTTTGCTCAGCATTGTATTTCTGATGCCTGGCATATAGTAAGTGCTTAATAAATGTTTGTTGAATGAATGACATCAATGAATGAATATTTGGTAGCGGTTGACTGTTACTTACGGTTTCAGCTCTTATATTGGTAATTTCATATTGAGAGGCAGTCTAATTTCTTTGGCATTATTCATTTCTTTTGGTAAAATTGTATATAATTTTTACCTGGAATCTTTTTTTCCTTAAATCTGGAATCTTAAAACCTAAAATTGTTTGTTTATTATAACAAGTGTCAATCTAATCTCTTATCTCAGAGAGACAACACTCATTGGAAAAATAATTTAGGGCTACCTTACACCAAACTAGCAGATTTCTTGTAATAGCCAGAAACATTGGCAGCTTTGGAGTTTTGGAGGTAGTGGGTGGGTAGGTTGTCTGAAGTTTCACAGCTATTGCTAATAACAATAATTTCAAATAACTAATAAATAGATTTCAAAAATTCTTTGAAAGTACTGATTGTTTTATAATAGCTTTATTATAATAGAAAGTTTTGTCTAACTTGTGCTTAGAACTTCATGTATAGATTGGTGTTATTATTAATTACGGTTGTTCTTCATACTTGTCATAGGAAACATTTTGAGCAAAATTTAGATCTTGATAAAGGACCATTTTATCTTCAGACAATCAGGTATTTCTGACACCAGAGTCTGTGTTCAAAATGAGGTGTTGAGAATCTCATATGTGCCAGTTGGTCCTAGAAGCTATAACGCAAGCATGGCACGTCTTCCAGGACTGTCTGTTCTAGTGATTACATTCAAAGGTAAAATATTTTTTTTCTCCAAAGACATACAGGTGCAGTATATTATAGGCTAGAATGCAAAATATGAATGAACTCTAAAAATAAATTTCTTACGGCTGTTGCGTTAGGAGGCTCCCTCCAGGTTCTCTCTTACCCTGATTTATGGTTGCTCTCCTCTGCCCTTCAGGTGTGCCCGTGGACAAGTTTGAGAGGCACGGTACTGTACCAGGCTCCTTTTACCTGGATCTTGGCAGATGGTAAGGTTCAGAGACATTTCAGGTGGATGTTAGTGGTACAGGGAAAGAAAAATGCAGGGTCAGGGTCCCTTCGTCCACAGGAGATGCTTGGTAGGAGCCCTGGTGTCCTGGTAGGTTGGTGAGGGTCTCACTGTTCCCAGGTGACCTCAGGCACTCACAGTGGGGATGGCATCAGAGTAGCTGGGGTGACTGACAGCTGAGCCTCTCTACATTTGGTCTTTTATCCTGAACCTCTTCTTGTGATTCACATGGTCCAAAGAAGGCTGCAGCAGAAACTGCAGAGTCTCCTAAGACCAAGATTCAGAAATCCCACATTACTTTGACTACATTCTGTTGGTGAAAGCAAATAACAAGTGAGCCCATTGACCGAAGGAGCTGAAAAGACTCAGATGTCTACCATGTGACCTTGGGCAAGTTACTTAATGCCTTTAAGCCTTAATTTTTTTTTTTTTATAATCTATAAAATGAGGATAATATTAATGCTTACCTCCTGGGGTAGTAGTAAGAATGAACTGTGTGATTACATGAAAAGCACAAGTGAGAGTAAGAAGCTCAGTAATTGTCACCTATTACTGTTCTCCTTATGTTTTTGCCTAATAAAAGCCTTAAATCCCACCTTCTTCCTTCCTGAAGCCTTTTGTAACTTTCTTGTCTCTTGGAAAACATACTGTCTTAGTGTCTTATTTGCTGGTTAGCATATTGCCTTATGTTATTGTTATATATGCACACAACATGGCTCATCTGCTGAAGCTTGTAAGCCTCTGGAGGGTGCAGGTCAGTGGTCATATAGTTTTTTGTATGAGTCCCAGTGCCCCAGTTATGTTTTGTGAATGAATACCATATTATTCAGAAGAAGATTCAAGCATTTCTTTTCTGTTGTAATTTAGTAAGTACTTTTAGTCAAAGTGTAGATACAGAAATGTGAAGGGAAGAATTAAACTCTCCAGTTGTCAAGTCTCACTATTTACTGTTTAATTAAATTAGGCATATTCACATGGAGAAGATTATAATCTCCTGAGGGAGGAAAAGGCTCAATTTTGTTCTTCTAAAAAAAGTAAGTGAAGATTTAACTTAGATTTAAATTGGAGAGAATTGGAAGAAGATTTAAAATCAATAAAGTGCATCTATTTTAATGGTCATTTCACTTATTTTCTAATTTCAGGACTTATGAATTCTGAACTTTAACTAAATGAAAGAATTTTGAAATCTTAGTAAAAAACAGTCTGTCAGTTTTTATAAATGGAAAACTTTGTACTTAATAAAAAGCCTTTGTTTTTCTAACTTGTGATCATTTCTGGTTGTGGAAAATATATGAGTGCCTCTGTACCATTCCTAAGGAATCTTGTGTAGGAATTAGGTTCAGCTTGCCTAATGCTAATAGCATGAAGTCGGGGTACAGTGTGGAAAGGTAAAAAAAATATCTCGCATCTGCTGTTACATGTTGTTAACTCCCTCAGCAGACATTAAATCATTTCAAGTACAATAAGAGTGTGGGAGGTAAATTAACTAACCATTAACAATCTTATAAATACACAATTAACATGCCAACATTTATATGACACATTGATGGGGCAGCAGTAATTTTTGATTGGGAGTTTGCAGACCTTCGAGAAGCCCCAGGCTGCTGCTCATTCAGACAAGTTTGCACCGATTGTAGGTGAGGGGGTTGTGAAATCTGTCTGGCAGAGGGAAGTGAATGTGCAGTGTTTTGAAAGGTCAGGAACAGGAATTTCCCTTCAGCCATTGGCTGGACGTGAGCATTTTAAGTCACATTGCTATCTCAGGTCCTTAGGCAGTGAAGGAGTGTAAGAGGGACTCATCTACTTCTGGTGGGGCTGTTCAAAGAGACAGAGAATATTTTACGTGCGGACTTGGTAGCTGAAGTTGCTTGAATTTCTGGGGATTTTCTAAAAGATACTCACACCTAACTGGGGATTTAAAGTAGAACCCTTCTCTGTGGTTTCAGGTCAACAAGTAGATGATCTCTGGAGTTCATTTCATGTGTAAAATGTTATGGTTTTTAGTTTCGAACAGTCATTACGTGTTCTCCGTACAAATCATGGTTACATTACTGGAGGGAAGGCTAAGGGTCTAGTCTACTGCATAACACATTTACTGTCTTAACATCTTTCATGAGAACCCATGAGAGAAATTTCTCTCAGGCCCTGAATTCACCAACAGGATTTTTAAGAATCACTTTTATTGTAGCTGTTGTAGTTTTTGTTCCTCTTTGTTTTGAGGGGCTACTAGAGTGGTTTAAATCCCAAGCTCTTGGATTTGATCTCAGTTCTGATTTTTTGATTTTGATTCTTAGTTCTTTTGTGATTAGGTTATTTGATGTAGTATGACATCCTCAGAATTCACCTGTGTTTTAAAATGTCTTAGAATATTTGAGGCTGAATAACTGTCCATTGTATGTGTGTACCACATTTTGTTCATCCATTCTCTACCATGTGTTTTAAATTACTGTGTAGTATTCTGTTGTATGTGTGTGTCATGGCATATACACTGTTAAAGGATGTTTAGGTTACTTTCAGATTTTTAGTATTATAGTCCTGAGATAAATATTTTTGCAGTTGCTTCCTTAGAGCAAATCCTAGAAGTGGTGTTGTCCAAAGGGTACTCCTGTTTTACACTTTGATAGATACTACCAAACTACCCTTTAAAAAGCCTCAGTTTTCACTCCTTCTGATAGTTCATGAAAGTGCCCATTTCTCTGAACTCCAGCCAACTTTTTTTTTTTAATAATTGACTTTTTGTTTTTGGCTGTGCTGGGTCTCCATTGTTTTTCCCTAGTCGCAGCGAACCCAGGGGCTGCCCTTCATTGCAGCGCCTTCTCTTGTTGCGGAGCACGGGCCCTAGGCGCGCGGGCTTCAGTGGCAGTTGCTGCCGCAGTGGGTTCGTGGTTGCTGTGGAGGGGTTCTGGGGTGCGTGGGCTTTAGTAATTGTGCTCACGGGCCCTGAAGCTTCAGTAGGCATCACTTGTGGGCTCTAGTACACAGGCTTAGTTGTCCCGCAGCGTGTGGCATCTTCCCAGACCAGGGATTGAACCTGTGTCCCCTGCATTGGCAGGCGATTCCTGTCCATTGTACCACCAGGAAGTCCCAACATTTGGTTGTAAAGATCTTTCATCTCTGCACAACTGATCTGAGAAAAGAACTTGCTTTTCTGGAATACCTTTGTCTTAGAATTTAAATCGACCTTCAAATGATTATTTGCTACTTTTCAAATGATTTAAAACATACTCTTTTGGTTCTGAAAAGTATTTTTGGAATAATTTGATAATGTCCCAAGGTGACAGTTTTGAAGGTACACTGTAGAGAAGTTCTCGTGCCGGTATTAATTTTTTCAAAAAGCAGTTCTTTCTTTATAATCATACACATGACATGCTCATGTATAATTTATCTCTGAAACAAAATTACGTAGTCCTTGAAAGTCAGACAGCAACATTTATTGAATTCTTGTCCTGTGTAAACTGCTTTGTTGCTAGAAAGGATGTGGTATTATGGCCCCTGACCTTGTGGAGCTTTCAGTCTAAATCCTCAAGTACATGTCATAGGTGGTGGAAAGCATGCTCCTCGGGGGATAGTCCTATCAGAGTTCCCTATCAGAACTGGTGTTGAATAAATACTTGTTGAATGATGCATATAGATCCCTCATTGTAGGAAGTCATAGTGTATACTAGTAGAGAAGATATCTGCTATGTCAGAGTGTTTGGGGGCCTCTGTTCTGTTGGGATAGTTAGGGAGTTGGTATGTGCCTCCTGAAGTGTTTGCCCATAACTCTTCTCCAGAAGAGGTGATGGAACAGATTCATCTTTCTGAAAAAGGTCCTATTGAAGATACTCCAGTGTACTTTTGCCGCTTTGCGCTTGGGCTTTTTGGTGCCAGTACATGCATGCATGCTCAGTCATGTCTGACTCTTTGCGACCCCAGGGACTGAGGGCCGCCGGGCTCTCGGCAAGAATACTGGAATAAGTTGCCATTTCGTACTCTGGGGGATCTTCTCAACCCAGGGGTCGAACCTGCGTCTCCTGTGACTCGTGCATCGGCAGGAGAATTCTCTACCACTGAGCCACCTGGGAAGCCCTTTTGGTGTTAGAATACCCATTAAGTGTGTGGCTTCTCCCTGAAGCCCTTTGTTTTTACAGAGGCGAACTAGTCAATATGAGGTTAAAAACATCTGCCCCCGTGCTGGTGCCTTGTTGGCTTACTTTCATGGGGAAGAGGCTTATCATGATTGCTACAAAGATGAAGCGCTCTTGATCTGTGATTCTGTGGTGCTGTTACAAAACAAATACTGTCATAACTGATTCCATGGTTATATACATCTCTTTGTTGTTACATAAGTTCTTATTTTCACAAGTGAAACTTAAATGCTCCCCTTTATTTCTGTAATTTTTTCTGATTATTACACTTAAAGTCGTGGGCTGACATTAATGTTTCTGAGACTAAATGTCTCAGAAATTTGACACTTAGAAGAATCCCATGATATTAGGAGATATACTAGGTCTATGTTAGGGTATAAACTTTTTGACTCAGCCTTACCTTATATTTGCGTTTCCCATTAGCTTCTGTATAAAATAAGTACTTAGTGCATATTTAAGGGAAAAAATGAAGATGGATGTAATTCACTTGATTAGAGATGCTCCTTAGTTAAACTTCCTCTCAGTATCTTTAAGATCCATCAAATGATGTTGATAGAATGATATGTTACCAGATAGAAAATGTTAAAATTTGTTAGCTGAAATAATTTATTAACTAGGTTTCCCATGTTCCACTTCCAGAAGAAACAAATGGTGTTCTAGGTCCTTCTAAGAATAAATATCTGCCGGGACTGTTCCTAGGCACGTATTCAGTCTGGCTTTCACACTGCTTGCACTTCCTAACTGGTTTAGAGGAGCAGAAGGGTGACTCAGATGACCTGCAGAGTCCTGTTACAAAGGAAACACACTTATTTTACCTGCTGTATACTTATGAGAAAAGGATAAATTGTCGACATATTTTAGGATTACTTTAAACAAGAATTGAGCATTGAAATTGGTAATGATATTTTTACTATCATCATTATTAAGAGCAACTAATTTTTAATAATGTGCCAGTTATTCTTTTAAGCATTTTACCCACATAATCTTCTGTGTATCCTTTCATTCCCGCATCATCTCCATTTTATAGATGAAAGAAAACAGGCTCAGTAAGGTGAAAGTTACTTTGACCAAGCTCACGTAGCTAGCAAGTGATAGGGCCAGGATCTGAACCCAGTTCTGCCTGTAAGCCCTTAGGTTCCTAACTACTATCCTGTAATATCTTCCTTGTTAAGTATTCCCGTTTAACTGAGGAGGTACTGTTTTGTTCCCAGAATAAACATCATTACAGTTTTAACAAGATTCAGGAAGCAGTCCTTACAATTAGGTTTCTAAAATAAGAAATTAATCTGGTAGCAGACAAGTTTGATTAATAAGTTTTATTTTATAAGTACAGTACTATCTTGAATCAGAAGGAAGGAAAATGTATGTATTGAACAAAACTACTTTGATGGTACATTTTTGTAAAATTCCTGGTAACTCCGAAAGCTTGTCTGTGCCCTTTTAGACATTTCACAACTCTGACAGGAGAGGGGAATATAAACTGAAGAAATACAATTTCATACTTTAGCACATCATTTGAGGAAAATACAGCTTGTTCCCCATGACCTTACAAAGTAATGAGAAGACTACATGGGAATGAAGGGAGAAAGAAAGGAAAAAACAGTAGTTATGTGCTTTGAGTGGCCTGACTAAGGAGTTACTGTTACTTGTTTTATAAAAGAGCAAGCCATCCTCTCTGATACCATGGAGATCTCATTGACTAGAGCAGTATCCCCTAGTGCTTATAAGGATTTCCCTTCAGCTTAGACTTAATCCTTTTAAGCTCCTGGCTATAGGGATAAATGTTGATTTTCAAGGTAGCATTTTTACCACATTGAATTTGTTTGAAAAATGATTCAGTCATTCTCTGCCTTATTCTTAAATGTTGCTGTGTACATCATGTTTCTAGGTAGTTGAGCCCGTGAAACAATATGAAGAGGAGAAAATAGCCTTTTAAGGAAGTTGGCCCACAGAAAGGATGGCCTTCTTGGACAATCCAACTATCATTCTAGCTCATATTCGACAGTCACATGTGACCAGTGATGACACAGGAATGTGTGAGATGGTTCTCATTGATCATGATGTTGACCTAGAGAAGATTCATCCTCCTTCAATGCCTGGAGACAGTGGGTCAGAAATTCAGGGAAGCAATGGTGAGACTCAGGGCTATGTGTATGCCCAGTCGGTCGATATTACCTCAAGTTGGGACTTTGGTATTAGAAGACGCTCAAATACAGGTAAACATTGCCTTTTAGTCCTGTCTTCTGAGCTTTAAATCAGTAAACAGTCTTATAGAATAATTCATAATGCTGGAATAGGTTTAATGGGAAAAGTTACTCTGCATTGATAGGAACATGAATGTATTATACTATTAGTCTAAGACATCTCTCCATCTCTGCGACCGAATGGTGAGAGTCTCTGGAATGATGCTGTTAGAAGGAAGCAGCCAGAAGAGGAGTAGGTGAAAAAGTTGACTATGAGAGGAATGTTGGCGATTCTGTTCTAAAAAGTCACCGTGTCCACAGGGAAGTGGACTGTCTGGAGATCTTTACCAGAGCAGCACTATTACCAGCAGGCAGGATTCAGGTTACGTGACAAAGAGCCTTTAATGTGGAGAGCTGGCCAGACAAGGAGTGCCGCTGCCCACGACAGTTTTTGCCCTCGGAGGAATCGTGCTGGGTGGCAGACTGGAGGGAGACAGCCGACTGTTTGGTAAGGCTGCTTTTAGTAGGAACTCCTGCTTGGGATGTGAGATGAGAAAAGGTACCCCTGTTTTTGATACATTATTTAGTTGATCTCTCTATCCTTTGGTATTTGAGGCCTGAAAATGCTCAGTTTTAGCATATGTATATTTAGTCGTTAGCTTTAAAAATTCATTCCCCTTCTCCAGCTTATGTTTTTGGGGAGCATTTTAAGGAGTATGTGATAAAGTCCTTTATGCAGATTAACTGCTGCTGCTGCTGCTAAGTCGCTTCAGTCGTGTCCGACTCTGTGCAACCCCATAGACGGCAGCCCACCAGGCTCCCCCGTCACTGGGATTCTCCAGGCAAGAACACTGGAGTGGGCTGCCATTGCCTTCTCCATATACAAACTATTTAGACTATATAATGTAGTTGTTTTAATATGACAGTATTGTACGAGATAGGTTTTTTATTTAGGTAATGAGAAAATATAATTTCCTAATCAGTGGCAGTAACCTGCTAACTCCCAGGAAAAGTAACAGCAGGATGTATAGTAGAACCCTGAAAATATTTGCACGTTTATTTTCATAGTCCATATCTAAAATGGATGTGAAGGAGTACTGCTGTTAGAACAAGATACAGTTCACACTACAAAGCATGTTTAGGTTTTGGTTCAGAATTCAGCGTTCTGTGACATCTGTCAATACAAAGAATAATTTGCTCTTGTGATGAAAATAATAGCATTTCCCAGTATCCAAAGGAACTTTTAGCAAAATAGAATTCGAGTGAAGGTTTGAATATGACTTTGAACCATTGATTCGCAGTTCTCTAGTTGAAACTGACTTCCTTGCAAGTTATTGAGATATCTTTTATGATAGGCTGAATGGATTTAGTAGGAGAATGCTGCTAAATTGAGAGCTTTATGATTATAATACTTCGGCTGTACCCTTCAAATTTATTAATTGCAATTGAATGTACTTTGCTTCTGTGCAATTTGGTTCGATAGAGTGACATTGTCAGAATGTTTTTGCCAGCGTAGTTTAATTTTCTGACAAGATTAGTTTGAGTGTTTCACTGCCACAATGCTAAGGCAGGAATGTAAGATTTCCTACCTTGAAAGTGGTTGAAAGAACACTTATTTTTATTAGCATTGGGCTAATAATTAGATTAGCAAGAGGAACCTAATTTGAAGAGGTGGCCCAAGTTGTGACTTTTGTTTCCGTTGTATTCTCCACACACTGGACAGTATTGTATGCTGGACGGTATTTCTTTAAAAGATCCAGTTAACTGACTTTTGAAGGTTGAGCAGCCAATAGTAGTATAATCACAAATGCATAATTTTAGGTGATGCTTTTGTTTTTGTTGTTGGAATTTCTTAAGCTAGCACTTGGATGCTAATAATTAATTAAGATTGTGGGATATTCAAGTGAACAAGGAATTTACTTTTTAATCCTTTCAGCATATCTTAAAATTTTGTGTAAGAAAAATTGTTCTTTTTAAGATTTGACTAATGTTACAAAGATACAAATCATTTATTTTACTACCTATAAACTGTTTCAGCCCACTGAAGAAAAGCTATGCTAATTTATATAGCTTTGACATTTTATAATTTTCATGATTTTTAGATAAAGGATTTTATATTTAAAACTTTAATAGTCTAGTCTGAGTTCATTTATCTTTAATTTTTGAAACGGGTAGAGTAATTCATAACAGTAATTTTATTCCTGTAATGTAATATTCACTTCAGTTCATTTGTGCATTAAAATTCCTTTAAGACCGTTATTAATGATTTATATAATGAAATGTCATATTAATCACAGAAGTTTTCACATTTTATTATTCTCTTCCATGTTAATACTATCTTTATGATCTCTATTAATGTTTTATATCCTCTAATTTCAATTATAAATCAAGAATATTTTCATGTTTTTGTTGGTATTTGCTTTTCAGGGGTGCCACCTTTAAAATTTTATGACTTTTTCTCTACATATGCAATATAAAACATCTTTATTCATATAAAGGTAGTTAATTATGTCTTTGTTTATAGTAAACTTTCATTGACAAACTTATAGTTATAATATTTCTTTTCAAGCTCAAAGATTAGAACGACTCCGAAAAGAGAGACAAAACCAGATCAAATGCAAAAATATTCAGTGGAAAGAAAGAAATTCTAAGCAATCAGGTAAATCAAAATAATTTTAACTGTTAATTTGAGATTTATATCTTTAGCTTTTATTATTATGTAAGAGCTTTTATTTTTAATTCATCCTTTTAAATACTGTAGGCAGCTACCTCTTGTGTTTTGAGCTTTCACTTGGGTGCCTTGGCCCCCAGAAGCTGTGTGTTCTTTAGGTCTTGTCTTTTTGGCTACTCTTTGTTCTGGGGGACAGGACTTCATGAGTACAGGGCACATTTTGTAGAAACTGTTGTGCTGGTACCTTGTTCTTAGAGCCCAGACGTACCTGTGGTTTGGATGGACCTCGAGATTATAGATTCCTCCTGGCAGTTCTAACCTAGACTTTCCCTTTCGTTAGTGATCCCAGTAACAACCTTTTTGGCATATATGCTAATTCTTTTCCTTTAGTTTACAAACCATTATGTTGCTGGTATCAGCATTTCCAGTATGTGTTCCTGTGGTATGTGTATTAAAAATCTGACCATTGATGTATTTTCAAAACTTCAAGAAGATAAGACTTCTTAAAAATTATAAAATTGAATGCTATTAAAATATTTTCTAATGTTTCATCATGTTTCCTTGACTTTTCTCCTTTTTCTCTCCTTTCAAATAAATGTCCACAGTCTATCTTTTAATCTTCTTCATACCTCACACTACTGCCCTGGCGTGTAATATGTGACCAGTCAATTTTTGTTGACTGACTCCTTTGCTACATAATATTTATGAAGCTAATACTATTCATGATTATCACAGTAGTAGCAGCACCTACCTAGTGCTGTGGTAAGTACCTTATGTGCACTACCTCCATTGAGTGGTTCTATAAGGTGTATGTTTCATTGCTGTCATTAACAGGTGAAACAGAAGGTCACAGGGACTAAACTTGCAGAATTTACAAGGCTAGGAAGTGGTAATGCAGTAGAGCCATCTTTTGCATCTCGCACTGTCTATCTAAAGCCCAGTCTCTTTCTACTAAACTGCATTATATAAAGTGGTTATTGCTTTCTGCTACTATGATTATAAACCCAGAAGTGTTCACTGGGTATGATTTTCTTAATAAATGCTTGTAAATGATGACTGTGTAGAACCAGAAATCTCATCCACTTCTTCTCCTTCTGTCTCACTTCTGTGACTTCCTGTAATTCTCCTTGAATGTCTTTTTAGTTTTGCTCTTGATATTTTAAAAATCTCCCCAGACTGGCTTTTTCTGTTGATCTAGTTAATACTTCGCTCTGTTGTATTTAGCACAAACTGGGAAACCTTTCTATCATTTATCTTGTCTATTTTCTTCAAAATTTTTGTATATCTTAAGTGTTTTTACTATTTATTGCTTTTTAATGAGTTCAGAGCCAGTTTAGTAAGCCCAGGTCTCCAGCTACCCTTTGCTTTGCCGTCTTTACTTCCATATCTTATAACAATTATTAAAAAATAAATTAATAAATAGAGGAGAGCATCTCAAATATAACAGCATTAACACCTTTCATAATGTGAGAAATAACTTCCTCAACCTAAATTTTGATGCATTTAATAATCTAATAATTAGAGATACACTTAATAAATTTTAATACATCCATCACCCACTCCTTGAAGTCAAGTCCTTTCTAACTTTTGTTTAGTGTTTCACAGTATGTTCTGGAGGCATAAATAAATAGTTCCCTGTTTGCTTTCATTTTAACCACACTGTCCATTTTGTATGTACATTTCTCTCTCCCTCAGTTTCTTTCCTTCTCATTTCTGTCTTAGAGATTGCAATAATTGACCCTGAGATCTTAATTCTGGAAAGGCTCTTTAAAGTGCCTACCCATGCTTTGATTCTGGACAGACCAGTAGCCTACCTGGTGGTTATTCCTCGTCAATATACAGAGGAATGCCTTTGAATTTTCTGTTAAGCTGGGTTCCATCATTACCACAGCCTGACACCCAGGTGTCCTGAAATGGTTAGAAAAGTGGAGTCCTCAGTCCACTAAACATCTCCCTGGCAAACGGATCAGCCATTCTATTTTCACACACCTCTCAAACGCATACTCTCTTTTGGCAAGAAATGCCATGACCAAATCATTTTAATTTTAATTGGGAATTTTGGCTAGGTTATCGTTCATTTACTCACTCTTTTTATGCTAATTACATTTTGTTAAAAATCCTTTCCTCTGCTTTTCCTTATGTTTGTTTCACTTCATTCCCCACTAGAAGAATCATCATTGTGAATATGATGATCTCCCCTGCAGCGTTCTTTTCCCATAATTATTCTGTCTGCGTCCGGTCCATTCTTTAAGACACTGCCTAAATGCAGCCTTTCCACAGAGGAGTTGGAAAGGATCCTAGAAGCCATCTGGTCCATACCTCGAAGTTCTTCATGAACATACTGACGCGTGTGCCCCAAGACCATGTGATAAACATAATACCTTACAGTAAAGTCCTTTTAGTGTTTCTGTAACTAAAACTTCAAGGATAAATGTGAAGCCAATGTCATTGGAAGACAGCATTGTCAGGAATAATGTCAAATCAAGGACTAGTATTTTTAATTTTATTGTTTTAAAATGGTGTTTTATATTACTTACATAATTAGGTAATACTCGTATTCATTAAGTCATTTAACAAGCATTTCTTCCACAACTTCTGTGTGCATAGTAGTTCACTGCTCGGTGCTTTGGGGAATATATGATTCCTGTCCTCAAGAAGTTTGAAGTCTAGTGGAATTCAAGGCTATTTACATGTAAGGTTAAATACTAGCTTAAAACAATAATGTACTTTATATCAGTTACTTATGAATATTCCTGGTTTTCTTTATATAACTTCTGTTATGTAGCAACAGTTCTCAGATGCAGTGGCTATATAAAAGTCAGAAATGCATCCAAAAGTGTTACAATGACATCTGTATGCATTTCTAGGCCCTGTTTGTGGAATTCTTGATGTAGTAGATAGAGGTTGTGTATTTGTGAAAAATACACAAATCTGTATTTTTCAGAAGCTCACTGGGTGAATCTAATGGGTAACTAGCTCTGAGCACCACTGGATTATATGCCACCAACTAAGTTGACTTCATGCAAGTAGAACAAATTATTTCTATATTATTGGTGAGAAAATGAATACAGAGATGCTGAATAACTTTCCCAAGTTACTTACAAGTGGTGAATGGCAAAGTCAGAATTCTTGCCCTGGGCATTCTGACTGCAGAGACTGTAGGCTCTCTACTCTGTTCTCTTCTCTCCCACACTGCAGGCAGAAAGCAGCTGCTCCTGGAGCTTTGAGTATTAAAGAGTCCTTGATGTTCCCTTGCACCTTTCCTTCTCCTCTGTCAGCTAAAGGCAGGGTTCAGGAAAGTTGCCAAAGCTTCTATATTTAAAAAAAACAAACAACTTTCAGTGGCCGATAACGAAAAGCAACTGAAGTTACAGTTGAAGGGCAGCATGAGATCAAGTAACTCAGGAAGTACAGCTGTGGCTTAGAGCCAGGAGGAAGGGCTCTTGGGACCTTTCTCAGCCTTATGCTTTTCTGTGCTCATCTGATCTCTCCTTCCTCCTCTTGTTCTGCTCTCTCTCCCCACAACTACTTTGTCTGTTTGTCTGATCCAGAGTTACTCATTCAACAAGTATTTATTTAGCTCCTACAGTACACAGGAAGAAACAGAGGGAAACAGTAGAATGGGAAAGACTAGAGATCTCTTCAAGAAAATTAGAGATACCAAGGGAACATTTCATGCAAAGATGGGCAAAGTAAAGAAGTGGTATGGACCTAACAGAAGCAGAAGATATTAAGAAAAGGTGGCGAGAATACTCAGAAGTAGTATGCAAAAAAGGTCTTCACCACCCAGATAATCACAATGGTGTGATCACTCGCCTTGAGCCAGACATCCTGGAATGCAAAGTCTAATGGGCCTTAGGAAGCATCACTACAAACAAAGCTAGTAGACGTGATGAAATTCCAGTTGAGCTATTTCAAATCCTAAAAGATGATGCTGTAAAAGTGCTGCACTCAATATGCCAGCAAATTTGGAAACCTCAGCAGTGGCCGCAGGACTGGAAAAGGTCAGTTTTCATTCCAATCCCAAAGAAAGGCAATGCCAAAGAATGCTCACACTACTGAACAATTGCACTCATCTCACACGCTAGCCAAGAAATGCTCAAAATTGTCCAAGCCAGGCTTCAGCAATACGTGAACTATGAACTTTAAGATGTTCAAGCTGGATTTAGAAAAAGCAGAGGAACCAGAGATCAAATTGCCAACATCTGCTGGATCATCGAAAAAGCAAGCGAGTTCCAGAAAAACATCTATTTCTGCTTTATTGACTATGCCAAAGCCTTTGACTTAGTGGATCACCACACACTGTGGAAAATTCTTCAAGAGATGGGAATACCAGACCACCTGATCTGCCTCCTGAGAAATCTGTGTGCAGGTCCGGTCAGAAGTGGACATGGAATAACACACTGGTTCCAAATAGGAAAAGGAGTACATCAAGGCTGTATATTGTCACCCTGATTATTTGACTTCTATGCAGAGTGCATCATGAGAAACACTGTGCTGGAAGAAGCACAAGCTGGAATCAAGATTGCCGGGAGAAATATCTATAACCTGAGATATGCAGATAATACCACCTTTATGGCAGAAAGTGAAGAAGAACTAAAAAGCCTCTTGATGAAAACGAAAGAGGAGAGTGAAAAAATTGGCTTAAAACTCAACATTCAGGAAACTAAGATCATGGCATCCCGTCCTATCACTTCATGGCAAATAGATGGGGAAGCAGTGGGAACAGTGGCTGACTTTATTTTTCTGGGCTCCAAAATCACTGCAGATGGTTATTGCAGCCATGAAATTAACAGACGCTTGCTTACTCCTTGGAAGGAAGGTTATGACCAACCTAGACAGCATATTAAAAAGCAGAGACATTACTTTGTCAACAAAAGTCCATCTAGTCAAGGCTATGGTTTTCCAGTGGTCATGTATGGATGTGAGAGATGGACTATAAAGAGCTGAGTGCCGAAGAATTGATAGTTTTGAACTGCAGTGTTGGAGAAGACTCTTGAGAGTCCCTTGGACTGCAAGGAGATCCACCTAGTCCATCTTAAAGGAAATCAGACCTGGGTGTTCTTTGGAAGGACTGATGTTGAAGCTGAAACTCCAGTATTTTGGCTACCTGATTCGAAGAGCTGACTATATGAAAATACCCTAATTTGGGGAAAGATTGAGGGCAGGAGAAGGAGACAACAGAACATGAGATGGTTAGATGGCATCACAGACTCAATGGACATGAGTTTGAATAAACTCTGGGAGCTGCAAAGAGTTGAAAATGGCTGAGCAACTGATCTAAACTGAACTGATGCTGGGAAAGATTCAAGGCAGGTGAAGAAGGGGATGACAGAGGATGAGATGGTTGAATGGCATCACCAACTCAATGGACATGAGTTTTAATAAACTCTGGGAGTTGGTGATGGACTGGGAGGCCTGGCATGCTGCAGGCCACTGGATCGCAAAGAGTCAGATGTGACTGAGCGACTGAACTGAACTGACAGTACACAAAGGCAGTTGTGCACTGTTATAGGCCTAAAAGGTATAGCAGTAAACAGGACAAAGTCTCTCCTCCAGTGGAGCTTGTGGGGGAGAAAGACAGTTAACAGACGCAGTATGTCAGATGTCAGAATGGGATAAGTGGCACAGAGAAAAATATTGCCTAGCTCAGGGGGGTAAGGAGTGCAGGCAGCGGATTTTGCTGTATAAGGTGATTAGGGAAGGCCTCCTGAGGAAGGTGATGGTTGAACAGAGATCTGAAGGCAGTGAGGAGTGAGCCAGGCAGGCAATGGGAGATGAGTGCTCTAAGATGAGGGATCAGCAAGTACAGAGGTCCTGGGGTGGAAGTGAGACTGATGTACTGGTGGAAAAGCAAGGAAGGATACCTGTTGGTTAGAGCACAGTGAGTAGGGGAAGTGGGGTTGGAGAAGTAAGCCATGGGAGACCGATCACAGATGGTCCTGGGAGGACCTGGGTGCGGTGATTTGATCATAGTACTGACATGATATGTGACTTAGATTCTTTTTCCTCGCTTAAATCTCCTTTAAAACAACTGTTATAAAAAATTGCATGCACAGAAAGAAAGAAAAACTTTTTCAAACATATGCAAAAGTAGAGAGAATGGTGTCATGAACCCCCCATGCCCATCACCCACCCTCAGCAGTTTTGTAATATATGTCTTGTCTGCTGTCACTTACATGTTCACCTACCCTTTCCTCCCAGGTTATTTTTAAGCAAATCCTTGCTGTCATATAAAAGCATACCTAAATACTTACATGTTTTTTAATGTGTACATAAATTGCACTACCACTATTCTCCGAAAAATGAGCAGGAATTCTTTACTGTTACCAAATATTTCCTTGTTTCAAACCCTCCCCTCGATTTCGTTTGTTCAGGTCTAGATCTAAGGTCCACACATTACTTTTGGGTAACATGTCTCATTTCCTTTTTAATCTGCAGATTTGGATTCTTTTCCAGCTTTTTATTCTTGTAGTTTGTTTGTTAAAGAAACTGGGTCTTTTGTCCCATAGAATTTCCTGCATTCTGGCTTTTGCTAATCATATCCCTGCAATCATTTAATATGTTCCTATATCTTCTTTATTTCCTATAAACCGGTGGTTGGATCTGGAAAATTACTCAGATTGAAGTTTGGTTTTTGGTAAGAATAGTGTGTTCACACTGATCTGTATTTTCTGTTACATCATTTTAGGAAACATGGAATGTCTTCTTGGTTCTTTTTATTTGTGATAAGATTGATGGTAGAGTCAAGTGTTATCCATTCATTATTAAATTACTCCCATCGGCTTCTTGTCTGATGATTTTAGTGGCCATTGACGAGCGTCACTCGATTTATTACCATTGCATGCGTGCTCATTTGTGTCCAACTTTTTGTGATCCTTTGGACTGTAGCCTGCCCGAGTCCTCTGTCCATGGGATTCTCCAGGCAGGAATACTGGAGTATGTTGCCATATCCTTCTCCAGGAAATCTTCCTGACCCAGAGGTTAAACCCAGGTCTCCTGCATTGGGAGGCAGATTCTTTACCTCTGAGCCACTTGGGAAGTGCAGATTCTTTCATTCAGTTCAGTTCATTTGCTCAGTCATGTCTAACTCTTTGCAACTCCATGGACTGCAGCATACCGGGTTCCCTGTTTATCACCAACTCCCGGAGCTTGGTCAGACTCATGTCCGTTGAATCGGTGATGCCATCCAACCATCTCATCCTCTGTTGTTTCCTTCTCCTCCTGTCTTCAATCTTTCCCATTGTCAGGGTCTTCTCAAATGAGTCAGTTCTTCGCATCAGGTGGCCAAAATATTGCAGTTTCAGCTTCAGCATCAGTCCTTCCAGTGAATATTCAGGACTGATCTCCTTTAGGATGGTCTTGTTGGATCTCCTTGCAGTCCAGGGGACTCTCAAGAGTCTTCTCCAATACCACAATTCATAAGCGTGAGTTCTTCGGTGCTCAACGTTTTAGTTTTGAAATAGTGATTTCTGATTTTATCAGTCTTTCTTCATTTATTAACAAGTTTTATATAAAGAACTTTCCCTAATCTATTATTTGGCCATCCTCAGGTATAGTTCCTACAAGAAAGGTAGGATAAATGCTTGATTGTTTCCCTTTGTTAGTAGTTTTCAGAATGAAGAGTTTATTACTTAGCATCCTGTATAGGTGACCAATGAGGGTTTTTTCCTTTTGTATCATTATCCACTCATGGGCTTTAAGTATAAATTATATTTTTCTATTCATTGCAGTTTTTCTTTTTTATGCTAATATTGTCCTTTTGTATAGTGAGTCCCTTCACATTTGCTTCTAACTTCTTTTGACACTGTTCCAGTAGTCTTTCATAGCGTCCTTGCTTTTTTGTATAACAAGATGTTGCAGGTTCATCTTGCCCATTTTCTTCCCTACATCTGGAATCCGCCATTTCTCCCGGGAGTCTTGATTCTTTTTAGTGGTAAATGCTATTGAGAGAATCACAAGTGAGCTCTAGGGGTGCTCACTGGATTGATTTTTTTTTTTTTTTAGTATACCTTTTCAGGGAGTAGAGCTCAGAAAAAAAGTTTTTTAAGAGAGAATACATTGTGTGAGTTAGTGCTGATAATTCTAATTCCAATTTAGAAATTTCTACTTAATTTTATGTTTATGTATCTTTTCTCTTGCTGAAAATCTTGGTTCCAGAATTGAAATACCAATGTGATTAGTAACATTATGATTAGTGAGAACATTTTAAGAATTTTTTTTATCTTTTTAATATATTCCACTAGGAAATACAGCATGTTGCTCCATGATAAAGTTACTTAAAATAATTCCTCTCTTTGTAGTTAAACTGCCAACTAAATACTACACTTAGGTTCATGTATTTCATTTTGCTTTATTTTTTGAGGTTGCATTTTCCTTTATTAATTATACAAAACGTTTATGTGGTTCCAAAGTTAAATACATAAAAGAAGGTAAAACGGAGAAATCTAGCTTCAGTCTTTATCTTCTGCTCTTTTAGTTATTTTAAAAAAGATTTTGGCTTTCCTGTCCACTTACAACTATATATAAACATATTCACATTCGTATCTCCTCTTTTTAAATTAAAGATAGCATAATATGTTATACTATTTTATGCAGCAGATTTTTCTGTTAACAACATATCCTGAGAATTACTCTGGAGCAATCTATGGAGATAGATTTCATGATGTAGATGTATCATAGTTTAACCACGAAGGCCCTTGTTGAGGGATATTTGATAGTTTTCAGGCTTTTGCTGTTGTAGATGGCACTGCAGTGAAAAGCCTCCCACATATGAGTTTTGTTTTGTTGCCGGTATCCCTAGGATCAGATCCTAAAGTGATATTGCTGGGCCAAGGGGTAATTATATGGTTTTCTTGGACATTGCCACATTCCCACTTCACTGAGAATTTACTCTTTTGCATTCCCTCTAGTAATAGTGTCTATTTCCTCATAGCCTTAACATTTTTGACTTTTGCCAATCTGATAGAAGTGAAACGGTATCAGTGTGTAGTTTTAATTTGTGTATCTCTTATTATGAATGTGGTTGTACATCTTTCCATTTGTTTAAGAGTTTTTCGAGTTTCTTCTTCTGTGGATATTATATATTGTACATTTTTCTATAGGGTTGCTGGTCAGTGTCTTCTCTACTTTGAGACTCTTTATAAGAAAGTTTTTAATTTTATAGCATCAGATTTATCCATTTTCTTCTTATTCTGAAGTTTGTAACTCGTATTTTAAAAAACTTATTGGCTGCCATGTTGAGAAGATAAAGTGGTCTGGCTTGGGTGGGGGAGGAAAATATGGAAACAAGACCAGTTTGAAGATGGTGGTAATAATCCAGCTTCCATAGCCATAGGTAGTTCTGGATATCTTCTAAAGTTTCTCTTGATGGATAAAGTCTGAAAGAGAAAAGTGGAATGACACTCAAGCTTTTTGCCTGGCAGAACAGAGTTGCCATTAACTGAGAAGATGCTTGTGGAAGGGGCAGGTTAGTGGAAAGATCAAGAGGTTGGTTACATAAGGACATGAAAAGTTTGAGATGCCATCAGCCAACCAGGTAGAGGAGTAAATAGAAAGTTGAAAATGTGAGTCTGTAATTTTAGGGGGTGTTTAGGAATGATCATTTAGAAGTTACCAGCATACAAGGGTATTTATTTATTTAAGTTTTCCCTATTTTTTATTGAGGTATGCTTTACATACATTGAAATGTAGAAGTGTTAAATGTTTGATGACTTTTGCCAAACATATATACCTGGGTAACCAGCCTTCCAGTCAAGTATGTAGCATTTCTGTAACCCAGAAAGTTCCTCGTGCCTCTTTCTAGTTAATCCACTGCCCAAAGGCAATTACTGTTCTGATTTATATCACCACAATTTAGTTTCGACTCCTGTAAAATGGTGTTTACCTACATATTTTATTTTACTGGCTGTGCTGCACCACTTGTGGGATCTTCATACCCCAACCAGGGATCAAACCTGGGCCTCTGGCAGTGAAATCCAGGAATCACTAATCTAGATTCTGGAATATATAAGTACATTACTCAACAGATTAATATCTATTAATTATACATTAATAGCAATAGATTCAGAGAAGGCAATGGCAACCCACTCCAGTACTCTTGCTTGTAAAATCCCATGGACAGAGGAGCCTGGTAGGCTGCAGTCCATGGAGTCGCTAGGAGTCGGATACGACTGAGCGACTTCCCTTTTGCTTTTCACTTTCATGCATTGGAGAAGGAAATGGCAACCCACTCCAGTGTTCTTGCCTGGAGAATCCCAGGGAAGGGGGAGCCTGGTGGGCTGCCGTCTACGAGGTCGCACAGAGTCAGACACGACTGAAGCGACTTAGCTGCAGCAGCAGCAGCAATAGATTAATGCACATTTAGGAACGTTTTAGATTGCTATTAAAGTGGTATTTTAAATATTGTAAGTGCTGTTCTACCTGTAATCAATCAACAAGTTTATTGCTGCACTTTGGAAAGGAATGATCCTTTATCAAACACCTATTTCTTCTTGTTCAGCCACTAAGCTATGTCTGACTCTTTGCAACCCCATGAACTACATCACGCCAGGCTTCCCTGTCCTTCACTGTCTCCCGTAGTTTGCTCAAACTCATATCCATTGAGTTGGTGAAGCCATCTAACCATCTCATCCTCTGTCACCCTCTTCTCCTCCTGCCCTCAATCTTTCCCAGTTTCAACGTCTTTTCTAACGAGTCAGCTCTTAGCATCAGGTGGACAAAGTATTGGAAAAAGCAAAGACAAAAACCCTACTGGGTGCTAGGAACAGTGCCAGGTGTCTTCTTATCTTGTCCTCATAGTGATCCTAAAAGGTAAGTTACCAATAGCTCCAGAAGAAACCGAGCTGTGACTTATCAGAGTCACTGTACTGTTACCAGTAGGGTTAAGTGTGAAAGTGATAATGCATTAACTCTTCCATTCTCTGACTAATTCACACTTGGATTTCTCTCCTCAACCTATGACATTTTCCCCCTTCCTCCTTTGCTTCCTACGTCATGGAGAAAAGGATCTAATTCTTTTTAAAAAGGTGGCATTTTGGGAGAAGGAAATGGAAAATCCACTTCAGTATTCTTGCCTGGAAAATCCAATGGACAGAGGAACACAGTGGGCTACAGTCCATGGGGTCACAAAAGAGTTGGACGCAACTTAGTGACTAAACAACCACCACCACCTAACTCCTTACCACAGATTGAACACATACATACAGCAGTTTCCATGCTCAAGTATTTGGTCAGCACAGTGTTCAGTGAGATGCTAGTTTGGTAGTCACAGTTACAAATAGTTGATCTGGGTGACTCACAGTCTTAGGACTGTTTCATCAGATGTTATCCTTGTACAGTTCTGTGTCTAGTGACATACATTCCTCATCCATTCTGCCCTGGCCTTTGGGAGGTCCTTCTGCCTTCTCCCTTTCCCTTTCCATTGTTCTGCTGACCGGGGAGGCTAGACTTGGAGTTTCACTCCCTGAACATGTCAGATTGTATGCATGCATATCGTAATCATAGTAGTCTTCTTGTTGATTCAGGTCACTAAATGGATGAGGTTTTTAGAAAAGTATGCTACTATTAACAAAATAAATAAAAAAATAATTTGCTGGGCTCAAAGAAGCTAGCATAGTATACATTCACACACACAAAAAAATGACAGTTTGCTATCTAATCCACATTCTGAATTTGTAAGTACATGTAATCAACAGATTAATATCTGTTAATTATACATTCATAGCAACAGGTCCTTTTCTCCTGGTTTACCATATAAATCTGTAGGGACTCATCTGGTAAAGTTGCCCCACTAATTTGTTGAAAATAACTTGTTACCTTTTTAAGAAGTTCTAAGTGACTATTTCAGAATTATGTTTGATCTCAGTTCAGGTTGGTCATGCTCAAGAATGGAATGGATTGAACTTAGTTATTGCACATTTTAAGATCTAAGATTGATTCATTTAAAACTTTAAGTATGGAAATTTTCTAACATCACAAAAATAAAAAGTACAATGAACCCCCATGTACCTATCATCCAGCTATCACCTTAAATGACATTCAGATTAATATAGAGAATTAAATGATCTTTGAGAGGGTATGGAACTAACTTGTCTTGGTTCACTAATGAGTAAGTGCTGAAGATTTTGATTTAATAACTTAATCTGAATTCCTTCAATCATTATTTTATTCATTGATTCATGCAATGAAATTTATTGAAGGTCTGCTGTGTTCATTAGTGCCTAATGGATAAGAGCTTTGGTAGGATGCAGATCTTAGCCCTGCTCCTTACAGGCTGTGTGGCCAGGGGCTAATCAAAGTATTCTATGCTTCAGTTTCCACACTGACACACTTGAGATAATGCTAGTGTCTACCTCATAAGTTTGTTATGAAGTTTAGATGAGATATGTTGGCTTCCTCAAAGTATGTTAACTACTGCTATTATAAATATTCTTCCCCCTTTTCTTTTTCCACTTCTTCATCTTTGTCATCCAGATTATGTGCTAGGTACACATTGGAAACTGTCAGAGGGTTAAGGGAACCTTGACCTTGAAAAACCAGAACTTCAAAATCACGTATTAGAGGGAGGAGAGTTCTTCAGGATTATCTGGTTTGACAAGTCCAGAGAGGTTTAGTAAATAGACCAGAATCACACATCTGTTGGGGCAAAGCCAGGCCAAAGCTCAGATCTTGCAGCTGTGAAATGCTCTTATAGAATAGCCCTTCTGTTGATTTATCTGACCTCTACCCCTTTCCTTAAACCCTAGTCTTTCTAAATTGACAAACATGACCTACATGTATATTTCAGTGCTCTGCTCGTTCAGTGTACAGGCATAAAAGTGTACGTTAGGCCTGTTGCACATATCAGACCTGAACATGTCCTTGAATGCTCCCTCCTTAAGGTTCCAAGGAAGACTTTTTAGGGAATGTAGACACAGGCCGTCTCTCTGTGTTGTAATCACAAAGATGTTTTTATTTTCCTCTTGTATCACAGCCCAGGAGTTAAAGTCACTGTTTGAAAAAAAGTCCCTCAAAGAGAAACCTCCAAATTCTGGAAAGCAGTCGATATTATCTGTACGCCTGGAGCAGTGTCCCCTGCAGCTGAATAACCCCTTTAACGAGTACTCCAAATTTGACGGCAAGGTAAGTAAACAGGAACGCACCCCTTCAGGTAAAGCCTCAACTGAATGGAATTACTGTTGGTATTGTCATTCTTATTTTTATCAGATTTAGATTTAAGTAGGTTTCAGAAGGGAGTCAAAATAAACAAAGAATATCTCTCACATTTTCAAAGACTGAGGGTGTAAAAAGTCTGAATTTGGGCTTACTGTTGTTTCCACAGTAATGTGTTTAGGAGGATGAAAACAGAAACAGTCCTGAGATACGGATGTGTGTTCCTGTTTTATGTCCTAAGGTTTGGGTTAGTTGGGTTGTGATTAATTAAGGTCTAACTGTGAGGAAAGCCTTGAAAATGATTCTGGGAGGCAGTTTGCATTGTCTTGTATGAGTCTTGATTATAACTCCACAAATTGTGGATGTTAGAGCTTCTCTTCAGAATTCTAGGATGTTGCTTTGCATTTCAGTTTTATTGAATCTCGTTTGACACTTACTGTGCAGGATGACTTAATTTTTTCCTGCCCTGACAATTTACAGTTTGTAAAATTAAAGTATGTTTATTTTCCTTTTAGAAAAAGGACTACTATTTTAAGTGGAGTATAGCTCGACGTGAGCACACACTCTCCTGCATTTCCGCATCCTGTGTCTCTGTACAAGGCTGCGCTGAGCGTCTTTCAGAACTGTAGCAGTCAGTTTTTTTATTTATTGCCATTATGTTTGCTGTCTGTCAGTGGTGTGGGGGTGCTGAGTGATAGCTTCTTGCCTGGAGGGATTGTGTACAATTTGTCTTATTTCAGCACAGTTGCAATTAATAAACGTAGAACTCTTTGCTTATGTTTGCACTTTTCATATTCAAGTCCTGGTTATATGCTGGTTCTATCAGTTGTCATCTTTGAGCATGGTGATGTTCTTTACTTTGAAACACTTTCATCTCATACAATTCAGCATGTTTCCACTGGTTTTTTGTTTAGTATCTAAGTCATGTCCAACCCTTTGCCACCCTATGGACTGTGGCCCCCCAGGCTCTCTGCCCATGGGATTTCCCAAGCAAGAATGCTGTAGTGGGTTGTCATTTCCTTAAGTAAGCATATATGGCCGTTGGCACATGATGTTATTGGTGCTGGAAGAGAACAGAAACTAGAAACAAAATGCAAAAGTAACATAAAATCCTAATATGCTCAGGAATTTCCCCAGAAAAACATCAGAAAGCACTTTTAGTAAATTAGAGATTGTATCCTGTGAAGAGCTTCTCTTCAGTCTGCCCCTGCCCCTATCTCCTCCTGCTTCTTGTGGAATACAGCAAAGAGAAGAAAGGGTCCCCCTAGGGAATGGGAATATCAGCTTCTAGAAACAAGTGAGTTGGACTTAAGGGGATTTTTTTTTTTTTGAAATACTGCAGTTGATTCATTTGGAAATGTGAGATTTATTGGGATTAGATTACATGGCTGGAATTTATTTGTTTCCTATCATCTCATTGTTTGAGGATATAATGAATTCTGGATTATCACATATTAATCACATAATTAATATGTGATAATGCTTTGCCAACAAAATAGTGCAGATCTTTTAAAATAGTATATTCTAGGATTTTGGTTATACTATTAGATTCTCCTATAAATTACTTACACTTGGACTTGCTCGAAGGTTGTGAACTCTGTGTGTTATATATACCTAATTTCTGAAGTGCCAGGAAGGAATTGAAAACTAAACCATTTCCTCAGTCACAAAGGAATTATTTTTGCTAGATGGTTGTGTTTACGCTTACAACTCTTGATGTTTTTTGTCATATCAAATGTATTTGTAATCAGCAAAGGATGTGAGCATGGCCCAATCACCATTGTACAATTGATTAAGAAAGGTTTATATATCGATAAGTCTTTTTTGTGATGCAATGCTATTTTTTTATTATCCTACGTATTACAATTGCTAAAACACAATTAAACCCTTGTTCTCATCTATTATTTAATATTGATGCATTTGGCAGATGTGTAATGAAAGTGGCTAATATTTGAAGGATATTGTACTGTACATATTAAATTAGTCTTTCTTTTATCTTTGTGAAATGCATCAATATGATATTCAGTGACATCTCAATGATTAATAGAGAATTATACTTGAGTCAAGCCTTTTCGTAACCTAGAAATTAAAATGACTATTCAAATAACACCTCAAAATGATGAAATTAGCATTTTGTGATTGCATAATAATGGGATTGTAGTAGTTATAACAGCACCATGGCTGCCTCTAGAGTTAAGATCATGTCAACCCCTTGATAATAAAGCCTTTCTGTGAGAGTCGACTTTAATAATTTCCAGATTGATTCTTCCCATAAATCATTTGACATTCAGCACTAAATTTTTGTTACTGTTGTAACTTAAAATTATTTTATTTTTATTCAGCTCATATTTAAGAAGTGAAATGAGTGTCCTGTTTTAATGATTCACCATTTTGTCATCACTCCATTTTTGCTTCAAATGTAAGAGTTTCTCATTATTTTGATAGTTCCTTTTTTTTTGCAAAGGTTTGTTAAAGTCACTAAAATATGTACATTTTTTTCCCCCCTTACAAATATTCGCAATGCTTTTCTTGGGAATAACTCTTGCCTTATTTACATAATTAACTGAGTTGCTTAGGTCTCTTGGGTAAATGGTACATAATTGGGGAGAGAAAGGGACAGGAAAGAGTTTGGGGTCTAATTAAATATGCTAAAAAACTACTTAATTATGTATTTCCTCAAGAGACTAACTGCTGTGAAATTCTCCTTACAATTAAACTACTGTTGGATTTGAAAAAAAGGATTTTGTTTTTGGTATGGCCTTACAGTTACATCAGAGTTAAGCAGGCATCTTTAAGAGTTTGTGCAAACTGAATTGTTGGTTTTAGTGATTCTAAGGGTAAGCATCTCTTAGCTACCATGCTGATTTAAAGCAAATAGTTTCAAATAGTTTCTGGTTCCTGTAGCTGGTTAATAATTTTATTTTGTAAAAATTGTGGTTGGTTGATAACTTCTTGAAGATATACCATTGAGAGGGAAGGCCATAGGCTTTATGGTAATTTTAAAGGGTTTTTTGATCAGGTTTATTACTGGTTTTTGCTTCTCTTGTAGCTCAGTCAGTAAAGAATCTGCCTGCACTGCAGGAGACCGGGGTTCAATCCTTCGGTTGGGAAGATCCCCTGGAAAAGGAAATTGCATCCCACTCCAGTATTCTTGCCTGGACAGAGAAGCCTGGTGGGTTATATAGTCCAGCGAAGCCAGGTGGGATTGCAAAGAGTCGGACCTGACTTAGTGACTAAACCACTACCGTTACGTGTTTGTGTTATCTTTTTTGGCAAATTGGCAGGGCTGTCCATGACCTGTTTTAGATTCATAGGTTATTAATAACTCTGTTTACTGACCATTAGAAAGCAGACCAAAGCCAATTGCAAGTGGTTTGAAGGAATGCTTAGCCAGACGAGGCAAAACCAGGCTCAGCCATCCGCCTCAAGTCTTTGGGCCTGTTGAAAACAGGACCTCTGATTAATTGACAAAACCAACCTCTGCTTTAGAGGTGAGATAATAGGAACATTTTTGTGCTGTTCCTTGTGATCTCACTGAATGTGGGAAATGTTGGGTGTGACCAGGAGTTGCTCTGAGGCAGTGAAGGAGTGACAGGCAGTGAGTGTTCGGCACTGATTTCAGTGTTCCTGAATATGTGGGTTTCTGCCCCGTCTCTCCGCCTTAAGAATGAAGTCTTATTTTAAAAAGTATCTCGCTCTTTTCATTCCATGCCTTACCACTTAGTTGAGAAACTTTAGCTAGTACATTCACGTCACTATTTTGTTTAAACTGTGTTTACAAATATTATCATCATCAGTAGACCTCCAGAAGTTCAGATACGCACCTCCTGTCAATACTGTTACTAACAAAAAAATGGTACTGATTATCAGTTGTGTAACTGTAGGCAGGTTTCTCACCTCACTGAACCTTAGACATAGCAAAAGAAATTGAGTTCCTTCCTCACAATCCTGATGAATCCATCAAATAGGATAAAACACCCAGCACAGGAAGAGGCAGTATAATTTAGTTGGCAAGCAGATCTGTTTTGAAGATTTGAGTTTGAATCCCGACTCCATCACCTAATGGTGTGACGTCAGGCTGGTTATTTACCCTCATGAAGCTTCGGTCCTTGTATGTGAAATGAGACGGTGGTGGTGTGTCTTCCTCCGGAGAATTGAGACAGCACGCAGGAAGCACCCAGCAAATACCTCGCTTCTGCCTCTCTCTCTGTTAAGTAAAGGGTGCGGGCCAGTGCTGCTCTCTTTCCTTTATACTTCATTAGATTGTTGACAGGATAGAGTAAGAGGAAATGCACTCTTAAAGCCTGGAGTGTAGCATGGTTAAACAGGATGCACAGCAGACTGGGTGACACTGGTCTGCTTGTAGAAGTCCAGGGAATCAGTCCAGTGGGGTTTTGACCTTTAACTTGAAATAGGAAGATTAAGACAAGGAATTACTTCCTTTTTTTTTCTTTCTTTCTTTTTCCAATGGCTGTTTTCTAAACACCAGGTGAGAAGCTAGTGTGACGTCAGTAATTGCTTGGCAGTTTACTAAAACATTAAATATCTTACTTATTTGACTTAGCGAAATTACACTCTGAGTATGAGGAGGATGTTTGCCTTGACAGGTACTTTAAAAAGCAGAACCAGTTCTGGTTCGTATGGACAACTGTGACTTTGACTGTGTTAACTTATTAGAAAGTAACTGTTTCTCTGTTAGAAACTGTTTTAACAGGGAAGCTGCAGAGAGCATGGGGGAAGGGATAATTCATGAGTGCTAATTGCTTGGCTGTTAATTTTCATAAGTGTTGATAGAAGCAGTTCCTTAAATTAAACTTTGTTTAAAATGTATCAGGGGAAATATTCCACAATGTCGAGCCTGAAGTGAAAATTAATATGAATGCTGTGGCAATTAACACATACTGGTTAATAGCTTTTAGCAGCATTTTGGGATGATAGTCCTTAAATACATTTTTGCATGCTGCTCTTGTTTCAGCATTGTTCCAGTCTATGTCTGGATAATTATGAGCAAATGTTTTCTACAATCATTGCCGTTAAGTAGCTCTCTTCACAGAAAAGTCATTTAAAACTTTGCAGAAAGTGCAAAGGCACTGAAAAATGTTGCAGACTCATGAAAGGTCAGCGAATTGCCGTCCTGTCAAGGTAAATTGCCTTGTCGAGGAAAACACTCCTCCTCTGTTACCCTGGGAACAGGTCCCCTCTTATACATTAAGCTACTTTAGCTTCAGGGTCTCTTTCCAAAAAATTATAACCTGGACTTCCAAGTGCTGATTATGTTTCTGGATAGCAGCTTTTGCTTATTGCTGCCTGAGCTGAGACATGGCCTTGAGCCTAAGGGCCTTCTGCCCTTTGACCTTGCTTGTTTCTTCTGACCAGCCTCCCTCCCCGCTAAAGCTAGCCAGCCACCTCTGTCCTCCCCACCAGAGGAGGTGGCTGAGGAGGTGGGCTCTGTGGACCTCATTCCCTCCTTGGCTTAGTTCCTGCTGAGAGAGAGAGACAATCTGAGATAACTCTGGTGTTTGAATTAGGGGCTATTTGTCTCTCTCTTCCATTGGCTTCATTAAACATAACTTTTTAAATAAGGGAGAGTAAATCCCCAACATCTGGCAAGTTCTCCCTGTGACTGTATTTTGCTGGCCTTCCTTTTCATAGACCAGTTTTTATTGGTCTGTTCTATTTTTAAAGCAAGATTTATTGGATATTTACTACTTACTCACACACAGTGGTATACCAAGAAAAGGACCAAATTCATTAATTTTAAAATATCTTTTCCTGAGATTAGTTCCCTCTACAGTTGTATTAATGCAGTGCTCTTCCTGTGGCTCAGCCTTTCCTGGAAATCTCCAGGGGAGGCTTTGGGATTTTTGTCTGGGTGGTGTTCACAATGAATTAAGTAAGAATCTTACAACAAAAGAAAGTGTTTTCAGCATCCTCTTCTGAAGTTAAATTCTCAAGGCTGAGTTCTTTAAAGTAGCTTACTGCACTCTGAGCTCTTTCTGTCCTGGCCTCATTTCTGCGGTTTGTTCTGTGTCCCGCCAGTCCGGAGGCTTCCTCTAATTTTAGAGCTGTCTTCTAGAAATTCCCATCAGAGGTGGAATTCACCATCAACTCAGACTTTTCAAAGGAAGGCAGAATTTTGCAGTGGGAACAGCATGTTTGTCAGGCTTGGGTTAGAAGCCTGACACTTAGCCATTTACTTGCTGTGTGATCCGGGCAGACCACTTACCTCTTTAAGCCTGTTTTCATATCTGTAAAATAAGGTTCATGATACTTATCAGAAAATGTTGTTGTGAGGGTTTAATGAGAATTATAAATGCCTATGTAGTGTATGTGGTCAGTGCTGGAAGATGTATTGGTTTTCTTTGACCACATTGCCATTCATTTACTTCCTATTTAATGAGAGTCTGCTACATACCAGGCACTGTTAAGTAAAATCTGGATACAGTAGTGAGCCAAAACAGACCTGGTTTCTGACTTCATGAAGCTTCCTCTCTTGGCAGGAAGATAGATGTTATATAAATAATCACCAAACTAAGTGCAAAATTGCAGTCATCGTATTGTTCAGTCACTAAATCATATCTGACTCTTTTGTGACCCCATGGACTGTAGCCCACGAGGGATACATGGGATTTTCCAGGCAAGAATACTGGAGTGGGTTGCCATTTCCTTCTCCAGGGGAATCTTCCTAACCCAGGGATCAAATGCGCATCTCCTACAATGATGGGCGGATTCTTTACCCCTGAGCCACCAGGGAAGCCCCACAGTCATAGTATCAGTTCAGTTCAGTCGCTCCGTCGTGTCCAACTCTTTGCAACCCCATGAACCGCAGCACACCAGGCTTCCTTGTCCATCACCAACTCCCGGAGTCTACCCAGACCCATGTTCATCGAGTCGGTGATGCCATCCAGCCATCTCATCCTCTGTCGTCCCCTTCTCCTCCTGCCCCCAATCCTTCCCAGCATCAGGGTATTTTCCAATGAGTCAACTCTTCGCATGAGGTGGCCAAAGTATTGGAGTTTCAGCTTCAACATCAGTCCTTCCAATGAACATCCAGGACTGATCTCCTTTAGGATGGACTGGTTGGATCACCTTGCCGTCCAGGGGATTCTCAAGAGTCTTCTCCAACACCACTGTTCAAAAGCATCAATTCTTTGGCGCTCAGCTTTCTTTATAGTCCAACTCTCACATCCATACATGACTGCTGGAAAAACCATAGCCTTGACTAGGCAGACCTTTATTGACAAAGTAATGTCTCTGCTAGTCACAGTTAATTACTAAGTTCCAGGAGAGATACTTGGGGCTTTAGGAGGATTTTCATAGGGACATCTGACCTATTCTAGGCTATCAGGGATGGTTATCTCTGTGAAGGTGACTCAGCCTGAGAGTTGAAGGCAGAGTAAGAACTAGCTAGGTAAAGGGAGAGGAGAAAGGACTTACAGAGGATCTGAGGCAAGTGGTGGGTGGGGAGTGCAGCTTGGAGATTTGGGAAACTAGAAGGCTGTGTGCTGGAGCCCAAGACTGAGGTAAATTATGGTGTAGGGGGAAGCTGCAGGGGCTGGTTTTACCACATATGGCTGTAGAAGTGCCCTCTGCAACCTGAGAATATAGGAAAGCCTTGAACCTGTTAAATGAGGAGGGAGAGTCATAAGGTTTGTGTTTTGAAAAGATCTCTGAAGCTCTGATGAAGAGAACACACTGGAGAAGGGTTTGTGAGGCTTGAGAGACCAATCAAGACATTTTTGGCAGTGGTCCAGGTAAGAGAGATGGTAACTTGGGCTTACTTATTGATGATAGAGGAGTGAATGACTGCAAGAGGTACTTAGTAGGTAAAAGTGATAGGACTTGATGATGGATTGACTATATGTCAAGGAATGGAGGAGGAAGGAGTTTCAAGGATGATTTCTTGATCAGATTCTGGCTTGAGGAACTGAATAGATGCCATCTCTGAATTAGGAAGCACTGAAAGAGGGCTGCGGATGCTGCAGAAGTTACCGTCGTAAGCCTGTTTGACAGCCTGTCACCATGTCCTTAAAGATACTACACATATTCTTTTTTGGAGGGGATAGGGTATACCCTGCTTGTTAGGCTTATATTGGAGGCATCCTAGACAGGGTCTGGGATGAGCATGGGCTAGCAGCCAGGAGCCTCTTCTCTGTTTCCACTTCACAGCCAGCTTTGGTACTTTGGCTGAGAAATGGCCCTAGAAGTCAGTCACCTTCTCTGAGACAGAGCTGTACTTTCAGATGCCTAATCCAGCTGGTCAGGTCCTCAGAGGAGAAAATGAGAAAGTGATTTTAAATGAGGCAGATGTTAGGTGTCCTTTAAGAAAATATATTGATTGTAATTCTTGGAGATTAGGGGTATAAGTGGTAAAACGTGGACATATTTTTGCTATAAAAAGATTGCTGTTGTGGTCCTACCCTCTTCCTGGCTAATTACATACCAGATTAGCAGATGAAATCTGGTTGGAATGAATAGCAAACACTGAGATCCCAGTGAAAGCTTGGGAGACAGTCTGTTTTATAAATGTGGTGGGACTGCAGACGGTGGGGTTTTATACTGAGCTTTCTTATTGTGGGCAACTTGCTCTGCATAATTTGTAGTGCAGAGATTTTCTTGTCGCTCCAAGTGCTGGGCTTTGATTTTATTATCTTGAAGACAACTATCCATAAATATTGAGTGACAGCCTAGGGTCATCTGCTTGGGCATGGAATCTAGGTGTTCTAATTCTTAGAGATTTTTATTTTCATTCTTAATGGCGTTCATACTTACAAAACGGAAACCTGAGTTCCAGGCTCTCAGGTTTCCTGAGACCATGTGGTGGGAAGAACACAGACACGGAAGACGTTTTAGCCCCTGCCATCCTATGGAGTTTGTGACAGGTCACCTCCCATCTCTGACAAAGCCTCAGTTTCTGCATGTTTAGAATGAGGAACTTGGTTTAGATGATCACTGGATTTCTTTTGGCTTTAAGGTTCCGTAGTTTTGTGATTAGAGGTGACAGACATCAGTGACTTGTAGAAGGTTATAAATGGGTAAACTTGAACTCTTGAATAGTTAATCATCTACATACATGTTGCTACTTTCCTCTTTTAGTTGATCGTAACAAAACTGTGGTAGAAGTAGTTTTATCTCCATTTTAGAAATGAAGAAACTGAGGCTCAGAAAGGGACAGTGACTTGCTCAAGGAGACCCCACTAGTATATGGCAGGACTGGTACTTCAGTACCTTATTCCAGTACCACAACTTCCTTTCTTAGACTCTTTTACAGTCATTGTTGTGGAGGAAACTCAGTATTGTTAATATCTGAAATTTTTCAAAATTTAAAGACAAAATAATTTTCCCTTTACCAGTAGACTTGGAATCTGATACATTGGTTTAGCTCTTATCAGTTGTGTCTTTTGGGTGAGTTACTGCATTTTGTAAGCCTTGATTGTCTCATATGTAATAAAGAAATAATGAGATATTGGAGCTGAGGAAGGAGGGAATTGCTTTACACATCAAATTTAGTGAAAGTGAAAGTCGTCACGTCCGACTCTTTGCGACTCTATGGACTATACACTCCATGGAATTCTCCAGGCAGAATACTGGAGAGGGTAGCTATTCCCTT